>PRKT01000035.1:358941-421912 GCA_003671525.1 Saccostrea glomerata | reverse complement strand
TAGTCCCTTATTATTAATTTTACTTACATTTGAAAATTTCTCAAAGTCTTCGAATGTGTAAAAATCATAACTATATTCATTGTTCTATTATAATTTTGAGAGGCAGAAAAGAAGATATTTTCATACGCCACCATTTCGCCAAAAATATAGTACCTGCTAGTTTTCAAACGCAGTTTACCATTTCTGTTTAAAGTTGTACAAATGTGATAAGGAAACAAAAATATGGTCTTTTAAATCCCTTACATCTAAATATATAGGACATATAAGCAAATATACTTTGAATGTTTCATCAAGTAAGAAACCAGAGAAGAATCCTACCTTAATAAACAGAGATACAATGCCATATTAATTCTGATTTAAAAAAAAATTGAAAACAGATAATTTAAACTTTTCCCCATAATGCCTTTTCAATGCTTTTAAGGCATTCTATAGCTGTGTATTTGTATGGCATTGCTTTTGCTCAACCGTGGCTTGTCATATTTGTTCATCTTTGAATTGTTGTCCTTCTACCAACCTCTTTTGGAATATGCTGTCCGAACAATATTTGATACAAAGTACATGTATTCTGGGGAACAGGAATACCTTTTACTCACAGGCATGATGAAATATATGGAGAAAAGAAACACAATTAAAGATCAAAGGTGCATTTTAAGAGCAAATATTAGAATTGGGGTCCGGTGCCATGGAGGAATAAGCATCCCCAGCTCACATCCGGCATTTGCTCCTTGTCTTGATCAGAAAATAACAGAAAAATCCTTCAACAATTCGAGATGTTAATAATTGTCTAATAATTAGGATGAAAAACGTCAGTCAGCATTCGTTATTTCATTTCTTACGATACGATATATCCCGGTGAACTTGAGAAAAAAGATACTACAAAGTCTGACAAATCTGTTTCATATTTGGATAGGATATTTAACTTGAAATGACGTTAATGGTAATCTAACAACCAAGGTCTACGATTAATGTGATGATTTTAACTTTACATTATAGTCAACTTACTTATGCAGCAATATCATTTTTCCTCCATTACCTGTATACGGGGTTTATATCTCTCAGTTGATTCGATACGTAAGAGCATGCTCTGCGTATACACAATTTCCTAAACGAGGTAAACTATTGACAAACAAGTTAATGAAACAAGAATATCAGCAGTCTCGTTTAAAATCATCGGACTTCATGAATTTAAAGAGAGTGTTTTTCTTGTTTCTTAAACGTGTTTGTCAATATTTTACTTCGTTTTTGAGTAAAAGATTATAATAATCATTAATCTTTAAAAAATTCCAAAACCTCATTTTGAAAAGTTATGAGTATTAATATTGTGTCAGGGTAACAGTGGTGTTAATCACTATTATTTTCCTGAATGAGTGATCACACTGAGTTTCCACAGATCACTGACTTTATTCTCCTCAGTCACATTTTCCACACAAAACTAAAGCAACCTCTAAACACATAAGAGTTCGTTACTGAGAGTTATCTTTCTTGATTCATAATGTAACATAAAATATATTAACATTAATTACAATTTCTTTTTCTTTCTTTTTTTCTTGGACAAAAATTTGATAAAGAAGATGATAAAGAAATTTTACCTAACAATTGAAATGGTTAGTTCATATTTACATGTATTTACATAGACAGTGTTGACCTTCATTGGATTAGACCATCCTCAGGTCAACCGGGGTTTATTCTGCCCCATAACATATTAAGATGCATTCAAAAACAATGTCTATCACAATATTTCACACAAATTCTTCTGGCAACTTTCCTGTCTGTAGAATTTTAAGCATCTCCATACCATTTGCTCCACGCTTTGTCATACAATTGGCTAACTGCACTTTTCCTGGACACCATTTCACATGTACATAACTGTTATTCTTTATTTCACAAATTGCTGCTATATCAATTCTAAGGCGTTTGTCATCCACCATTCTTGTAGACTGTAATGCCTCAAAAACAATTTTATTGTCGATAAATGCTGTAATTGGTATTTTATCTGCTTCCAATGTACAGATCTCCTTTAGCAGTTTCCTGTAATACAATGCACACTCAAGGCCCTCCTGCAAACTTAGAGCTTCTGCCGCAATTGTTGAACGAACAACTCTCTTTATTTTGTTGGCCTGCCAATGAATAGGACAACAGTTTCCAACGCGGTCTTTGAGCAACAGGATTTGACCTCCAGTACTTCCTTTCCCCTCGTTTATATTTGCCAGTGCTGCATCCGAGAACACAAACATCTCCCAGTCTTTTTCAGCTTCCCCTTGTAGAGGGGGAAAAATCTGGATTGGTATTATATCTTTCAGTTTTCCAATAGCTTTTATAGCTCTGAGTATGTCAAGCACAGTTGCAGATTTCAATTTTGTACTTAAGTCAACCAACCCAAATGCTAAATCTGGCCGTGTACCTTGCACTGCCCAATTGAGTTGTCCGATTAATTTACGATATAAAGTTTGTTCCTCCATAGTAAGTTGTTCATGTTTCTGGACTGCTCTTTCGGGATCAAGGTGGGGTTGATCCAATTTCTCCATAAACTTTGAGTGATCTACGCTGATACCCTTTTCATTCTGTTTTATGTGGAATCCAATGTACTGAAAATCTTTTTCCTCAACTTTACCAGCTAGAAATCTCTGTTTCAATTTGCACAACAAATCCTCAAATTCCCTCTCTCCAGCATGTAGAAAATCATCAACATTACAGCAAACCATCCCTATCAGAATTTTTCCATTTTCTTTGGTGAACATCGCAGGGTCCATTTTTGATTGAATACTTATGTAAAACTGACGAGCACCATCTTTTAAGCCATATAACCCGTGTCTTAGTTTCCATATGAAACCATCTGGTGTGTGACTTTCATAGGGAGGTTTGATGAACACTTCCCTTTGTAATGTGTTCCCTTGAAAAAACGCAGACTTTATGTCTGTAGTTTTTACTATCCATCTTTTGCTAGCTGCCACAGTAAGAAATGTTCTGATAGCCCCTTTACCTATTGTTGGACTATCTGAAGGAATAAAAGAATGTTCCTCAAACCCTCGTGCAACTAACCTAGCTCTTGTATTACTGTCTTTGCCAGTTATTACCCATCTAGTTGATATTGTTTTCTGTCCACGGTCCTCTACTTCATCATACGTGCTGAAATGACGCAGTTTGTCTAGTTCTGTTTGTTTTGCATTTTCAATAAACACATTACTGGTTCCATGAGACGCATCACTGTATGTGTCGATGTGTGATAAGTTTACTTCTTCTGGGTTTACAGTTTTCCACTCCACAACATCTAGATCAAGACTTTTATCTTCATTTTCAACACTGTCTCGGACATTATACCTAGATGGGTATCTTCCTGTCGCTTTCCCAGCTCTTCCAAGTACTGTTGCCTCTGTCCATTCCTCTGAGTTTGGAGACTTGTACTTGATCCTGGATAATATGCTATGATCAATTATGATGATATATGCGTACAATCATATAAATGTATCTTACTAGTGTGAAAAATGTGTTTGGGAAACATATAGTTCAGCTCTTTTCTTCTATATTCTTCAGTGCTAACAATTCCTTACTAGAATATTTCATATACATATTCATATGATAAATGAAGTTTTCCTCAAAAATAATTTTCTCTAAGATTTGTTTACTTTTATTCTACGTATATATAGATACGATTTTCTCTCTCATTGTGTCTTAAAGCACCAAAATTAATGTTCTCCTGATCTGTTATCAAAGAACCTCAACTGAAAGGAAATCAGACGAGGTTGTTGTCTGTTATTGAAACCGTCTACTCTTCACATAAAGGAGTCTTAAAACTGCGACAGTTTACCTCTCTTTTTACGAAGATGTCAGACACTTTAACAACATCTTTGATTTATAGAACTCGATGCTCCTGTCCATATTCTGTGATTTATTATGAATACCGCACGTCTTTAAGATGCATGTAAATTTCTGACTTGCAATAAAGACGTTTAAAGTGAATTGAGAGGCCAAGAGTTCACTATTTAGCCTTCCTATTGAAGAAAGATCCAATATGATGTATTGGCCGTTGCATTCATACATCAACCTAGAAGACGTATTCATCTTGACTGTGTTTGCGGGGGAGATTTCCATTTTTCTCATCTTTTCACGAACGCCCGGATTAAATACGGCAATCTATAAACTATAGAAAGAGATATGCTCGCCATTTATTTTTCTGTAGACATGATTAGGTTACTTATTGATGGAGGAGCTGTAATCATAAAATGATTAACTTTTGACATAATTGCACCTCTCCTGTGCGTTAACTTGTCTATGATGACGCATTTCTACCGTATCACTGTACGGATAATTGTCGATTATCCAGATATACCTTAAACTGAATTCCAACATGTTAAGTTTACAAATTAAATGCATGTTCGATAAAAGTTAAATCCGGGGTGATACAGTAAGCAAATACTTAGTAAATGCACAAGCTTTGGAACCTTTCTACAATGAACACTATGAAAATCTACACCATTTACTTGAGAAAGCTTACCTCGGGATGTCACATCTGTTAATAAATAGGCGATAATTTAAATTATTAGATAATTAAAATCCCCGTGATTTAATATTGTAGTGCATACACTGCAATATAAAAATAAGTCTTCCGTGGTACATTTTATGTCGAACTGTGTTTCTGGTATGCTTCAGTGTTGATCATTTAGCAATTAACCGTATTTAGGGGGGTAAAGGGTGACAAAACAGACAACCAAACTTAAATAACTCTGTTCAAACTCCATGGAAATCGCTGCATCTTGATAGGCAATAACAAACAAGGTCCTGCCGTAAGATAGTAATACAAGCACTTAGGTGTTTTCCTCTATATGTACCCACCTCCATATCTGCATAGATAACAATTGAACAGCCCAAAAAGACTAAAGTAATTATATTTACATACACTGATAAAGTTCAATTTGACCCACTTGCTGCTGAGTACAAGGTAGGAAGAATTCTTGGAAGCTGTCTATTAAATGTTAACAACTTTTTTCAACGTTATCAAAAATCGTATTCTGACCCAATTTGGGCCAAGGAATAAACAATAGAAATTCTAAAATCTTATTCCACATTTTTAGAAAATCTGCACTCATCTTTCAAAAGATGCGACGTTAATTATTAAGTTTTTATTATATTAATCATTGAATTTGGGCCAGGTTTTAATGAAATGAAAAACGCACTTTTGAATCCACATATTACATGTATTTAACATATTAAAAGAAATGAAAATTCTGAAATTTAACCTCATTGCAGAGATTGAGTTGAATGTAACTCGAATTCTATGAAAAAATGTCATTCTTTGATCACCATTTGAGTCCCAAGGTGAACATACAATTTTCGAAACCTCATTGCACATCAATAGGTCATGTACACTATAATCTGAGTCAAATTATGATTCGAAAATTATATGAAATGTAAAAGGAGGTTTGTGAATCAGGATTTTGTAGGAAACTTTTTTTTTCAACTTGTAGGTGACCATCAGGATGAGAGAGAAAACCCCTTTGCACATGGAAACGACACTACATTTAAGTTATATATTATTCCAAATGATAAACTGGTTACAACATCGCTTGTAATACTTAGAAGAATATCACGAAGGAGAAAGTTTGACGGTCGGACAAGGATAACAACAATTTATATGAAATTTCTTTTTAAAAAAATACGGTAGTAATTATAATGACAGTATTCATATGTATCTTCAAGAAACAAATAAACTACTGTAATAACACATGCAACCATAATTTTGTTACAAAAAATCTAGCCTTCATGTGAATATTCTTTGCACTCTTTAATGCATACAGTATATAATATCTGCGATACACTGACTTCGTATTGTACCACTAGACACAGGCGTGGGATTCTTTACAGATATCAAAGCAAACTTTGTCTGTTGTTCGTCACGCCCTGTGTTGCATCTTCCCTGTAAAAGATATTGCAGACAGATTACATTGTCAGTGGGTCTCGCTAGTGCTTAAGATTTTATCGTTGTTCTTAGACTCAAAGACACGAAGAGTACCATGTCAACTTAAATTGAAAAACAAAACATTTTTCAGTTTATGTTTTTTTATCTTTAAGATAAAGATTATCCAGGAAATGTAAATCTTTCGTTTTTAAACCTGCCTGCTAGACTGTAATTTCTTTTAACAAGTAAGTTTTGTTTAGAAAGTGGATGTTTACATTGTTTTGCTTTTTTGTATTAAACATGCAGCCTGTTTTTAAACTCAAAATGTTGTAAATGTAAAAAAATAAATACATGTATAAAATTTCTTATACTTTCTAATTATTGAACATTGTTAGTATCTCAAACTATCACGGTCCTTTGAATAGCGAAATGATACAATGCATACTGTAAAAACATAAATTTTCGTGGGGATCAAATTTTGTTGATTTGTTATCTAACTAAAACAGTTTCGTGGGTTTGAAATTTCGTTGTTTCGAAAGTAACATTATTTAATATATATACTCATATGAAATTTCATGTGGGATTTTATTTCGTTGTTATCAAAATTTAGTCCCCCATGAAATTTTCTGATTTTATAGAATATTTAAATTGGTGAAAGAATTTTTTAAAGCTACATGATTGCTTTGAAAATAAGTTTAAATCACTTCTAAATATCAGATATTATTCTTTACTTTAAATTTTGCATATCAATCCTCAAGAAATGAATGTTTCCAAACCAATAAGTCCTGTGTTTCGGGGGATATACACGTCATTTACCCTCTGCGTGACGACTTTATGTCGACAACACATCCCAGTCATCGTAAGAAATAGCCTGGCAAAGAGAAGACAAACAGTTGTTTTTAATTAACACATGTTACACAAAAAAATCAACAAACAACACATTGCCGGTGACAAAGACAATAAACAGAGTTTGGTGTGATGCAAGAAAAAACATTTTGCTAATTAGCACTAACATTATTATGCTCTAATTAATAAAAGAAGTCTTCAGTATAGCGTCTGGTATCAATGACCCAGCAAACTTGATTAACACGTGAGGTATGGTGGTTGATCAGATCTCTAAATTCTGTTACATGTATTCCTTTGTCAGAAATCCACCTATCATTTGCAGTTGAACAGAGGAAGCAGTCCAAAAAGCTCTGTCTGCAAATTTCAGGTATATGTAAATTTTGCTGAAAAAGGAAACCACAAATTATTCGGATCTTTTGACAAAATTTATTTTAAAGATTTTAGAAGATTTCAGTGAAGGAACATCCTGTCATCAATTACAATGTCCACCACCCATGCAATGGCTTAGTGAATATCTGAATACAAGGAACTACGTACTGTACAAGATACATGCATCCGACCAACCGTTCGAGTTTCTAATACAAAGATTTTTTTTTTTAAAAGCAGCTTTCTGGCCAAGATGTATAACAATGAAGTCTCCTTGTAGATCATAAAAATACTTTTGAGGACACAATCTTGTTTCAAATTTCAACTTCTGTTGCTTTTGTGAAATATCTTTCTATATTATATCATATTATATTATATCATACTGAAATGAGATCGCAGACTTTTATGCTGAAAGATGAAATGAATCGGGAGAAATACATGTATATGCGTATATTAATTTTTCCTCTTAAAAGCACATGTGCTTGTCAAACTTATTCAAACAACATAAAAATGGACTTGAGGGGAAGAAGTTTGGAACATATCGGAAAGAATTTCCATATTTTATACTTGCATTTAATACTGAGTATTTTAAATAGAGTTTTCTTAAATAATCATTATTATGCACAAAGGAAGCCAGCTAGACAAACCTGACGATTAAAGATCCATTTCGATACAAAGTCATTGCCTCTCAGATTCAGGTAACATAAATTTTATGATTATGACTTATTTGTTACGCATCTATTTTCATAAATTTGGTCACACAACCTTACATCAGTATCGATTGCATCTTGATGCTGCAACCACAATATTTGCGTCATATCTGGAAATTTTTAATTTTAATGGCAGAAAAAATTTCTGATTGTGCACCTATTTTTACCAATGTTTTGTGTTTACGAGCACTATCAAACCCAGATGTGCCAATATTATCGATATCATTGATTAAATAGCACACAATGAGGAAATATCAGCTAGATAATGTTTGATATATACATGATTTATAGTGCTAGCTGCTGTTTATCTGGACACGATAACAACGATTGTAAACAATAATCCACACATGCATAAAACACTATTATCTTCTCTTATCAAATTTACATGCATATTCTTCATACCTAAGGCGTTATAAGTATACATTGATAGCCTCCAAAATGTTGTTCGAGGGTTATTGTAGGGCGATCACGTGATGTGTGATATGGTTAATTTTAATCTCTTTTGTTTAGAATATTTATGCATTAAAAATTACATTTTTGACATTGATTTTTATTTATCTTGGGTGAAGGTGGATTTCAGCGCATGTACATCACATATAATTCATATTTTGAGGATCTTTTTATTCTCATTGGCCTGACTTCCAACATTTAGTTTAAAAATAGCAATGAAACATTTGAAAATAATAAAGAGTGATTGAATCCTTAAGTTTTCAATCAACACAAAACTGTGATCAATAAATAGGACACAGACTTCGGGAATTCCAGAGTTCCAGAATTCAAAAGGTGTAATCTGGGGCCTCGAATAAATAACCATCCCCTGTCGACCGCTACCGTCCGGCGTGAGCCTGATGTATTTATCAAGTAGTCCGAATATACCATAGTCAAATTCTATGTAAAAACAAATGTGGCCTAACAAATAGAATGAATCAGAAAAGCCAAAATACGATACGTTCAATGTTTAGGTAACAGGGTCATGATAACAACCATCGGATTGAGAAAATACTGACTCTAATCGCATTTGTTGAAATCCCTGTTACATCAATTTATCTGTCAGTAGTCTGCATCAGTTTCGAAGAAATTAATCATACCCAAAAGTTTGCTTTAAAGTTTCGTAGGGCTGGTTGTAGTGGAATCAAAACATATGGAGATAACGAATAGTATTCAAAATCAAACAATCTTGATAAATTGAAGTCCAGGCTTTTTTATATCATCGATAGCTGCTTTTCAATAAAACGGAACTCGAAAATTTACCCTACCTTGTCATTGGTCATTTACAAAATTACTTTGTTAAAAACATTCTGATTGCATACACAAGTAATCTGAAGTTGACTTCAAAAAGATTCTTGAACTTGCATGTGATTGACAATATCTATGTGATTTTTGGAGACCAGGTCTTCAGAATATCTATTTGAATTATCTTGGCAACCAATTTCGCCCCATTATTGGCAGACCTATTTTTGTATTCATATAAAGCAGAATTATTCCAAAAGTTTATACGTGAAAAGAAGAATACACTTGTTCTGGTCTTCAACTCGACATTTAGATATATCGACTACGCAATGTCGATTAACAATGGTTAGATCCATTTTTATGTCGATACGTACGATATATCCAGGTGAGCTTAAAAAAAAAACCCACATATTATGACACAGTATCAGATTGGGCTATTTTACTTGATTGATGATTGATTGATTGTATATTGTTTAACGTCCCTCTCGAGAATTTTTCACTCATATAGAGACGTCACCGTATGCCTGTGAAAGGCTTCAAATTTAGACCTATACTCGGCATTCAGGGCCATTGAGCAGTGAGGGTTCTTTATCGTGACAGCGCCTACCGTGACACGGGACCTACGTTTTTAAGGTCATATCCGAAAGACCCGTGACTTTCACTTCTGATGCCGAGCGCTTGACAAAGGAACAGTCACTACCTATTTTTACGTTTTAGGTTTGACGCGGCGCCGCGAACAAGAATCGAACCCGGGCCATATTTTACTTGAAAAAGATATTAATGGTAATCTAACAATTAAGCTCCATGATAAACATGATGACTTTAACTTTTCAATTGTCAACTACCATTACTTATGCAGCAATATAAAGTGTACCTTCATCACCTGTATA
The DNA here is from genome assembly GCA_003671525.1 of Saccostrea glomerata. Lineage (NCBI taxonomy): Eukaryota > Metazoa > Mollusca > Bivalvia > Ostreida > Ostreidae > Saccostrea > Saccostrea glomerata. Next base: position 411,977 of record PRKT01000035.1, on the reverse strand, counting down.
CGAAATTAATATCCCTCAGTTGATTTAATACGCAAGAGCAGGTTCTTCGTATGTACAATTTCTTAAACGAGGTAAATTATTGACAAACATTTTGAATTTTTGAAGAAAAAAGAATAGCAGCAGTCTCGTTTAAAGTCATCAATTTTATGCTCTGTGATCGATACAATTACCTTGTCAACAAATACAATTTATCATTGAGTCAATTGCTGACTGACTTTTTTCATACTTATGGTTCGTCCATCATTTACACACTGAATCTACGACGGATTTTCCATTATATCCCAATCATGACAAGGAGCACACGGCGGGTGTGACCGGTTGGCATTGGATGCCCACTCCTCCATGATACCTGATCCCACATTTGATGTTTCGGAGGTCCGTGTTTGCTCTGCTCTTGTTTTGTATTGTTTAATGGATTTTTTAGCTTGAATACTGTTCGTTATCTCCATATATTTCATTTAGAAAAATATGAGAATGTGATGAACCTAAGCCCATGGAATCACGCTCTCAACATGAAACCTTATACATCCTGAATAATTTATTTGTCAGTGGGTGATCTATTCATGACCTCTAGTCTCTTCTATATTATAGAGATTTCCTTAAAATTACCCTTTAATCACTGTAATATTATTTGGAGTTATAAAACCGAGTTAGTTATAAAATGTTTCCATATCTTCCTTAGATGATAAAGCCAAATAACAAGTATAAATCTTCCGTAATGTACATTTCTTTTAACCGAAATATATCACTTTGAATCAAAAGTCTTATTTCCAAATTCAGTGACGCGATGCACGTACAGGTATTACGCTGATAATTGCTCCAACGTGTTGAATAGAAAAATCGTCAGGATGAACATGAATCAATGATCTACCAATAAAACCAGGCATAAATCTACTGGACTTACAAGTATGCTAATCATGAAAGAAAAAACTGACATCAAAGCTTCCTGTATACATTGAAGATACATATACAGGGATGCAGTATGTGTCCCGAACCTTTCAATTATATAGAAAAAAATGGCTCGCCATCCAGCAACAGCGGGTCATTATTTGTTGTCGACAACATCCACAAATTCCTGACAGCAGTACATGTTGTTAGTCATAACATTTCCAACTTTTTCTATGAAACAAACAAGTTAAGTGTTAATTGAACATTATTGCCTTTTACTTGTTTTTATATTCTAGCATGTTTGAATAAACATCATGTCATATACTTACATATTTATGCTGAAATTCTATTTGAAATCCTTGATTCTGCTGTAGGGTTTTTACTAATTCCAGTTGCAAGCCTTTCTAAGACTCTCAATGTGCGGGTAAAATTGTTTTACGTGAAAAATATCTGTATTTCAATACATCAATTCACCTGATCCCATGCTACTCTGATATTTTGGAGGTCCTTATTTGCTCTACTTAAATTTTGTATTGTTTAATGGACTTTGTAGCTGAATACTGTTTTTTATCTACATATATTCCATCTATAACAAGAAAACATGGACTTAGTTCACTAAAGAGAGTATTAAAAGTTTTATTTTTAGAAAATTGATACAAACTAGAGGCTATAATGTCACATGTAGTGGAATGAAATGGGTAGTTGGAAAACACTTTCAATCCAGCAAAATCAAGATTAACACAAGTCTAATAATAGACAAACCTAAAATATAATTTTGACGCTTTTAAAACAACAACAAACGTCAAAATAAATGCTAACGAAATTTAATGTACTTCATACATGTACATGTCGTTTTTTTTTTTTAATTTTGACACTCAGTTGAAGCCATCCCTCGTGAGATTTTTTTTTACACCTTAAATTGCCTTGAACCATGTACACTTCCTTAAATTTTCTGTGTACACCTCTTGTTGGAAAATATATTTTTATTGTATATGTATGTAAGTATGATTAACATTGACTTAAGAAATGACATTACTTTATAATGGCCCTGTGAACAATGAGTGATTATACCTGACTGCCAATATGTCGAGCATTACTTTTTTGTGATACTGGAATGCCCTGCTTGGTGGTTCGAATTCCTTACACGTTGAATTGGGCGAGCAAAAAACTCCTCAATTGTCTTTGAATATTCATTGTAATAATTGGTGCCAATAAAATTTGCGTAAATTTCTTGTTTAATTTCAGCATTTAGTGTCGTTATATGCACTGACGTATGTGTGCAATAGTTTTTTGATGTTTTGTTTTGTGTCAGGAATAGAATCTTACGCAAAATTGCATATCACGTTGCCCTCATATATAATACTTCACTGTACTCAAGAACATGGGAGATTGAATTGTGGAATGTTTTGTATATGCAGTTGAAAAGGGCAAGAAAGGGACAATTTTCAATTTTGTTTTTTATCAGCAATATTTTTTTTGATAGAATTATATCTATTCTCAAGATATCTAATTAGATTTCGCAAAATATGTACCGGTATTATTTTCTCCGATATATTATAATAAGGCGATATTAAAATGTTCTTTCAAACGATGCTAAAACACTAGCAATTCATTTGAAACTTAATTAAATCCCTTTATATATAAAATTTTCATATTCAAAACAAAATATCTTTACAGATACAACAGTACATGTACATGTATCATTATATATAAGCAGTGCAATGATATAAATTTTTGTATTTTGTGCTTCTTTCATATCATGTGTAAACGTATATTAATTAGATGTTGGTTTCACAATAATGACAAATGCTGTAGTTTCCTGATTTTGATTTGCAAATCAAAATACGTACATGACTATTTGAATGTGTTCTTTTTATAATTTCCAAATGAAAATCAATCAGTAAACGCCAATACAACAATAACTAACATAAAGTGATAAAAGATAATATTTCACTGGTATGACATGTTCTGGAAATACAAATAAAAGTAAAGAATGCACAAAATGATGGACAAAGCATTGAAAACTATTCGGTTTGTAAAACATCTTTCCGACAGGTTGCACTTTGGTCTGTGTCTACATTTACTCCCAGACTTATACATATTTTTTTTTATTCTTTGGGCACATTTGTTAGAGTAACAACCAATCGAAAATACTTCATAATTTTCCAAAGAAACGACTTGATTTACATCTGATAGTATCTACTTTACATAGATTTCATTGGAGCCCTTCTGATATACATGTACATATATAAACACTAGGATAATGCAGTTTGTATACAATGAATAATGTGAAATATTCATTGCGCAACACGTTTTATATTTCAATTAAATTCATTTGTGTAAAAAAGTTTTGAAATTTTAAGAATATGCAGGTAAAATTGTTTTATGTGAAAAAGAAATCAGGATTAACTGAATGTTAGACAAAAACATAAAGATGAAGATTGAAATAAAATACAAGAGAATTTTAACAGTTCACTATGATTGTGACAAGATTCACGAGGACTAAAGACGTTTTGAATGAAACACGAAATGTTTAGATTGAAAGTATTCAAAGGATTTGTACTTTATCTTAGAAAAGAGTAATATCACAAAAAGCAGAAAACAAAACCCAAGTGTACAAAAAAGACCACAATACAAATTACTCATTGTTAAAAGATTTTGAAGAACAAACACTCTTTAGTTGAGATGATTACGTAAGATAAAATAGCTGGTATGCTTAAATGTGAGGTTTGTTTTAAAATTCATTAAAACTCTATATGTAGTCAATTATCAATTGCTTTCTAGAGACGAAACAATCAAAATAAGCAAATAAATCTCTACACAGGTGGCAGACATGTTTTTGATTTCATTCTCATTTTGTTTTTTGTTAATTGAAGTAAACAGAAGCCATCCCGTCTTGTCCTGTCCGTGTGTCAGTAATATATATTCGCGCTTTGTTTGGCAAGACATGGGGGCACTTGCTATTTTCTGAAACAGTAAAGTTCCCATATATCATACGAGGTATACGTTAGTCTGTGCTCACCTTGAGAGTTCCTCTTCATAGAACATTTGCAACCACTTAAAAAAGCAAAGTGTACAACATCAGCTATGTTTAGTGCAGTATTCGAAGACAAATACTATAGAGTGACTCGTGTGTGAAGAGGTACATTTATCTTGGGACAAAATTATTTCTATTTAGCATCTAATGCTAATTCTATGGAAGTTTATCTTCGGAAAAGAATTTTATGTGGTTTTTTTCTTATGTCATTGATACCTGTACCCTTATGAATGCATGGTATGAAGCTAAAGTTTATATCACTTTGAATTTAACATTACGTGACTGTGTTTTTTTTTTGAGGGCACTGAAACAGGGAAAAAGATATTTAGGAAAACAACAGTTAAACAACTGCTCAAATAATGAATAAATCTGAACCCCTCAATCGACACGCTACAAAAACACATCAGATACATTTAAAATACGAATGAACTCCTTTGGGCCCTTAATCAAACTTATTAATTTAACTTTAAAATTCATTAAAGACTATAAATAAATATGGCCTGATTTCATGATTCATCACCGCCATGAAAGGGTAAATTTTGTTAATTTTGCACTTACCCCCACCTAATGAAATAAAAATTTACAAACTGATCTCTTTATGATATATTATCGATAAACAAAATTTTTGAAAACGGTTGAATATTAAGAAAGTAATATTCGAATACTTCTTCTTGGAATAAAAACAATTGAGATGCAAGTTTGCAAACGACCCAGAAACCACAGGTTGCAAAATATATCACACTTGCTAAGACGATTTTGGAATCAATTATCATATTGAATTTCACCAGGAAAATCCATTAACAAAATGTACTCATACAGTATTATGCTTTTAAAGAATAGATGATTCCAGGAGAAAACTTTTAATGTATATTACATAGCGCCAAATACATTTTTTAAATGCTGGGTAAATTTGAATGAAATGAAATGATATAACGTTCTTAGACTAGCAAAAGTATGAAATTTATTGTTTTACAAATGTACTTCTACAAAAATATCTGGTAAAAAAAAAATTAAAGTACAATATTTTATGGCTTATCAAAACAATTTGATTGCGTCAGTGTCGCTAATGGAAATGATATTTCGATATTAAGACATGCAGTTTTCTACATATATGATTAAATACAAAACTGTTGATGTGGTTTTCTTTTATTTATCAAATTTATGAATTTTGTATTTTTTCTTGTTAGAAATCTCAAATAAAAAAAGTCTTTAAAATATTTTTCTGTGCAAAAAAATACTTTATTAATATGTCAACTATACATGTATCTCTGCATTGAATATTGAAAATTTAAAACAAAAGCAAAAGATGCATGACACTCTGTATGTTACTAATTTTCATTTGTAAATATATATTCATTAAAAATGAAAAAAAAAACACTAAAGATATTTATTACCTTAATATGTTAATATTTCTAAAGACGAAGTATTACATTTAAAAGAAATTTTCCCCTTGTTTTCACAGGTTCCATGGTTTTTTAAAGAACAGTTTGAAATTGAAAAGGTGAACAAAAGGAATTTAACAAAGCACATTTTTAAGTAACCTGCTTTAGTTCTTCTACAGACATTAAACTTTTCCACCTACGCAGTATACCATAAAGTAGAACATGTAAATTCCAATAAAGTTCATATGTTATTGTACCTGCTATGTAGAACCACTCATCCATCAATATATGCGATAGGCATTAATAAATTTTCTTATAATATACTTCAAAGAATGTTTCTTAGGCAACAGCCTCCGTCTATAATACCGTCAATTAGCACATGCTTGGTTATTATTCTACCAGAAACTTTGTTTTACATAAAAGACGACTAGACTCTTCAACACGGTCGTCCTGCATATTCCATCATTTCTTGGTGAAGTTGTCATCCCAGAAAAATCGCAAAAATGTAAGTACACAATATCTTTTTAATTATTTCAATATAATTAAGTTTTGAATATTTATTATTTCAAATATATGTCCATGTGTCTGGTTTGACTGCACTCAAAGTAAAAGGACGCTGAAATCTCCTAATTATTGAAAAAAAAACTATTAACTTTCAAAAGAAAACAACATTTAACAAAATTAGAACATTGTAAATTACTTAGAGCTATAATGAAATATTTTTTGAAAACGAAAAAATGAAGCACTTTTAAGATATGTGCAATCAAAATTATTACAAATTTATATTTTTTTATTTTATTCTCATTAAGAATATTTGAAATCCTAATACATCTATTAATTGATAAATTGCACTATCATATTATTCAATTTTACCTTGCATTACTAGCAAAATCGTGATATTTGATTTCCAAATTAAGCTGTATAACTCGGTCTTTAAAAACATAAGACACAATTATTGTGGCCATATGTTCGTTGTTGAAAATGAGCTGTTGTTTAATGTTGACAACAATTAATTCGATTGGGTGTTAATGAAAAACTAATTGATTGCTCATGACAGATAATTAAAGGCAATATTTAAAAATATTACGTTTAAAAATATTACGTATAGGGCAAAAGTAGGCGTTTCTCCTTAATATTTTGATCACATACTCTCAGAAATTTGACAAATTTAACTGTATGTGCTTGACAAGGGAACTTCTTTTTTTATTATGGAAACTGTGTTCTCTGAATTTTTTGAAAATAAAGTTTGCATTTAACAAAAAGAGAACAATTTGTATTTTGTGTAATATAATAAAGAAAATTAATCAAGCTAAAAATCCATTTAAAGAATAAAAATAATTGAGCAGAGCAAACACAAACCGCCAAAAATTGATAAAAAAAACCCATCATATTTATATTATTTATAATTGGCACAGTAAATGTTTTGTCTGATACACCCAAAACAACCAGGAAGGAGAAATGTATCAAACACGCCTCTTTAATAACTTTCATTTTCGGTTCATTAGAACGTTAAGGAGCCCTATCTAAATGCCCCTTAATGTCCACACATTCTTGATGGCTTCTTCTATTGCATCCAATGTACGAATAATGGAAATCATGTGTTATTCATCAAATATCTTCAGTCTGGATAATGAGCTTTGTTTCGGGACGTATTTAGCACTAATTGTCTACAAGATGATCGGGGAAGAGATACTAAGGATTCTAAATTAAATGGTCAGTTAAACGGTTAATGATCTTGCACTGTGTATTAACGAGGGACATGAAGCCATAAGCTTATTGCAGCTTAATACACGGTGATTTGGAGGGCTTTAATGTACAGGATATTGACAGTTATATCTATCCATGCTGGATTAAAATGTTCTCTGTGGACACTAATAAGATGTTAAATGAAAATCCGAGCAATTTGTCTACATGCTTTTACATATAAATGAATCAAATAAAATTTTTGAATGATAACGAAACACTAATTCATATATATTACTATAGGACTATTCACATATGTTTTTTTTTAATATGCACAATTATAACTATTTCAAACTAGAAGTTTGTCCTTATGTACTTGAAGATGATATGAATTACAGAATTGTCAAGATTATCATAATAATAAATATTTAATAATATATTTTCCCTGTTCATATCAACAATTTATTGTCTTTTCTTTTAACTCGTTTCCCCCAGATTTAGTGATTCTACGTATTTATTAGACTTTCTAAGGAATCCCAGTATTTATTCAATGGTACTGGTCATTTGTTATTTGGAACTCAATGTATTATTATATACCATTTTATGACGGAATTTTTCGGAAATATAGATGTAATGAGGTACTTCTTCGTGTTGTTCCATGGTGTTAGTTTTATATGTTCCTTTCTTATTATGCATTGCTCATTAACCTTTCTGTATTTCTGGATGTTGATGATTGCGACGTGTAAAGTATTGCTGCTATGTGAACTAAAACATCTTTGCACAATTCACCGAGGATGAATTAAATGAGAAACAAAGGTACTTCATATGTTATTTGGCATCTGAAATGTATAAAATAAAAATGCAATAAAAATTTACTCTATTTCAAATAAGAATTATTATTAAAAGCTGTTTGTTAATCACTCTACTTCTTGCAATTCTTACCGTAGGAAAATTAATCCAGTTTGAACTAAATCAAGCAATACGTACATTTAGTTTTGTTTGAGCAAACCTGTAAAAAATATGAATTCATTTATTATTTTATTCACTATTAATTAATGGTGCTTATAATTCAACATGAGTAATCTTATTATATATTATCGACTTACACTTTGTTTATCCAGAAAAATCCTTTACATTGAATAGTTTAATGCTTAATATAATTTATTCCAATAAATAAAAATAATAAGGAAATATTCAATTTTGAAATATAAATGCTAAATAACGAACAGTGTTCAGGCTCAAAAGTCTATTAAACAAATCAGGAACAAAACTAACACGCTTCTCTTATTCATCAGACGTGCGATCGGGTATGAAAACGATAAATAGAAAACATTAAGATTTTGAAGTTTTGTCTTCGCCTGATTGAGATAAAAGAGTTATGCTATATTTAATACAATAACGTAAATTAAACTTTTAAGACAGTGACATAATACTGCATTAATACTGTGAAATCACTTATTTTCGTCGGGGGTTTAATTTTCGTTGTTTTCAAGGCAATTTATGTCCACCACGAAATGCAATTTTTCACATATATTTCTACTTCAAACAATTCATCTACTACGAAATCAAATCCCCATGAATAGAATAAATTTCCTTATCCCACGAAAATTTGACCTCTCGAAAATATGTGATATTACAGCAACTGATGTCCCTCCCTATTTATAAATACATGTATTGGCCATAAATCGAGGCTCAGACTCAATATTCCCGCCATTTTCCAATCTTGTATATTTCTAAACTTCAATCTCGAATGTGCCTTCTGGGCTTTCGTATTCTATAAGAGATATAGACACCTACCAATATTTAACAGATGCTCTTTTTGATACCAGACTGGATGCATACAAGTCTTACAGGCATATAGAAGAAAACAGGAGACTAATCAGCTGTTGACGCTGATTAGGTAATGAGGCCAGGAAAGCCACTAATTAGTGTTAGAATAAACCTGTGTTCCAGGACAAGGCATTCACGTTACGCTATTGCTGACAGACAAACAGTAAACGACCAGAAAACACACTGCTGTTAAATACAGCTTCTCTGATAGTTTCTGGTTTATAGGTAGTATAAAGAATCTTCTGCATTTTTATCTCAGCGATAAGACATAGTTTTTTGCATTGTAATGATAATACGAAGAATTAGGATATTCTGGCATGTCAACTTCATTTTGAAAGGTGTCATAATTTTTTACACTTTTACAAAGAAAAACCTAGGTTTATGTTTTTGGATACACTTTCTCTGAACAATGACTAATTTACTTTTTTATAGAATAATGCACATTGTTTAATTAATCCAAAGCAAATAATTATCATGCTTTTTCCAGCTATCAAAATATGATAAAAGAAACAACAACATAAATTACAAAAGTTGTAGGCAAACCGGCTATTACATTCAATTTCAAGATTCTGTTGTCTGATAATCTCTTACACTGTTCATACGTCTCTCACAAAAAATACCATAATCAACTTCAAATAAAGATTAGGTAATATTTTTAGCATAAGCTAGTAAAAACGAGATCAGGAGAAATCAAATATGATTTCAATTGCTGATAAGTTTGATACTTAATAGCTATTCAAAACAATATCTAAAATAAAGAAAATGAAACCAGAGTTCTTGCAGACAGTTTCCAAAAAAGATAAACTACATTGCCCTAAATGCCTTGATTTTATCATTGGGGGTTTTAGCAAAAGCCAAAAAATCCTCATTATAAAGTCCCGCTAAATTAATCCGCCAAGTAAGTAGTTCCCGCTGGGTGTTTTATCTGATAGGGTAGGGATTCTTAGTGATCCATCACTAAGTATGAGATAAACATCCATTGCATTAGCTCCCAGAAAGTTAAAGGTGGACAGGTGGCAAAACAATTGTAATTGTTCAATGTTTTGACGTTAACGTAAAATGAATATTCTCTTTGGTTTGGATTTTTTGATGTCATCGGAGAGAGAGAGAGAGAGATGTAAACATATTTTTTCTTTCATAATCAAATGAATGGTGTTCGAGATATTTTATATGTATATTTTTAATTTCATTTCTGACAAATGTATTTATATTTGTTCCGATGTAATTCTCAATTATCTTGATTGGTCAGGTCATACAACAGGTGTGTCCAATTTGTACGGCTACGTGCTCTTCTTGAAGTGTTGCCATGCTACCAAAATGACATCAAGAACTGTTATTCCTTACATGTTTCGTACATAACAGGTGTCATTCTCTGACGAGTGAGAAATGCTGACCTGTCCAAGACACCGAAATCTAAAAGAACATAAGATATTTATACCCCAAGTCAGGAGATATAAAACAGGAGATAGGTACATTTGAATTATTGCTTGATTGATGATTTTTGTCAGTGCCTGTCATAATTGCAGGAATATAAACTTTTCCAATCAGATCAGTTTAAATCGTATGTATCGTATTTTTTAAACATTTATGAATAAGTTTCTTTACAATATATGTGCTACATTCTAAAAATTCTTGTCTATGGATTCTACTTTAGACAGAATATAGGTTGCCAGTGTTGATTTCTGAAAGGCCATATTTTTGACTTGTCAAATAGATTTACTGAATATCTTACTTCTTTACGGTTTGTTACCAGGACATGTATTCATGGCATCGGGACATTATCTCATTACCTTACTAAGTACTGGCAGGTCATGGTAGAATATCAAGGTAAAATGGTAACGGTGTCATGGTTAACCATTCAATGTCGACACATCATAAAACATTTACAGATCTTTTCAAATAAGAGAAGAGTTATCAGAAAAAAAATTGTGTTAACGCCTATCATCACTTTTTGCAGTAAGTTATATTTTATGATGCTCTTTCAGATCTCATATACAAAAATGTGTAGAGAATTTATCGGTTAGAATTAGTTTTTGAACTATGCACTCAAAATATGGATTTTTTTATTGGTCTCTAAATACGATACGTATATATGTTAGGATCCGTTGATGTAATGAACATGTTTGGTTTTTGAATTGAACTCTCTGAGAGGAATTATTGATAGATTTCGAAAATTAAAATAACAATGATTATTGAGAAAAAGTCACTTGAAAATTATTTTTGTTTACAATATACGTTTTCTAATTTATGATTCAAATTTATTAAGAGGTACATAGTGAAGCATTTTTAATGAAATATATAACAAATTTGGTGATTATTTATAGGAATATCATTACCAAGAATACAATCAATATTGATCTGAAACTTTGAATATGCATTTGTCATGAATGTGTCATCTTCATACAATGTATTGGACAGAGGCTTGGGGTAATTTCTTCATTTTGCTTTCAAAGGAATACACACAGTGACTATTTTTTTAATCATAAGACTGGATAATATTGGACAATACTTTTGTGTAACTATGTTTAATTAGCTTCTTTCATTTTGATAAAGGTTTTTAAAGTTTTCTTCGTAAAATATACACGGCTAATACATTGTAAGTTTCAAGTCAGGCATGTCACTTCATGAACTTAAAAGAAAAAATAAAATAATAGAAAATAATTTTAAACTTATAATGAAATAAATGGAAATAGCTCAAAAGCTCTGCTGACCGTTCAGACAAGTGCTCCTTTTCATAATCGGGAAAAAAACAGAAAATCCGTCGACAGTTCAGTGTGTAAATAATGTCCTATTACTTTTAATGTGAAATAAAATCAGTTGGTAGTTTCCAAAGTATTTTTTAAATCGATCTTCATTTTTTATTTATAAAAGGAAAAAGAAATTAGGCAAATGATACTTGCAATAATGTTGTATGTTGTCAAGCATGCTTAACAAAGTTGAAGTGTACAATAAGTGATTAAAACAGAATATAATTACACCAAATCTTGACCTAGTTTAAATTAAGCATCTTTGAATCTGTAAACAATCTTTGTGTTAATAACAATACTTAACAGAGAAAAGATAAGATGAAATTATGTCATGCTAAAAAGGTGTCTATACCTGTTGGCTAATGTTTGGCAAAAATTCATTTCATATTGTCACAAAAATGAAGAATTTGAATTCACGTTTTCTATTTACGAAAAAAAGTTGATACAACAGCTAATTGAATAGATTCTCTGCTTATTAACATTAAAATCAAATACTAGTAGGTATCGGTAGCATGGAAACGATAAATAAAGAACATGATTGTTTCAAAAGCACTAGATCTCTTCATGAATATATCCTCCGAGCTTATATAATGTAAACATGAAATAAAAATAAGAGTAATGCATATTAAATTTATGGTATTATGCTATAATTTAATTATCCCAGCTAATCACAGCATTAACAATGCAGACAAAAATAAAAACAGGTTTGATAAATCATGCTTTCTTCACAGCAGCGATGCATTAATGATTTTAAAGAAACTAGCATATTCCACCGTCCTCTTTAATACAGCACAGAAATTAAATTATGTATCATTACTCCTGCTTGCACTCTTATAATTATCTGATAGATGATAGTGAATGAAATCAAACTTACCAAATGGATTCTAATCATATTTCTGATCTTAGGATCAGGATTTGCAAACCTAGAAAAAAATAAAATGGATGCTACTCATATACTTTTATATACAGAATTTACTTTTTGGTTAAACAAGTGTGTTCGAAATTGTTGCTTTACGTGTGCTCAAGTTTCAAAATATTTCCTTGCTCTATAAAATATAAGTAAAGTTGCAGACTGCAGAATACTAAGTTTTCTGCTATATCTATAAAAAAAAATCTATATCATATAACGATTTTATTAAACCTATATACTGGCAACAGTAAATACATAATTATATCATTCTAGTGTTTCAGAATGCTTTAATAGTATCTTTAATTGAAATCAAAAGAAATTGAGAAAATATCTCTCGTAAATAATTATTTCATGATCATATCATAATCGTTTTACAGTTTCATGGTGTCTTTGAACCACCTTTTTCTGATGGTATAATGATATTATTGATAGTAGTACTTTCTGCTCCCTTGGAATTTATCTAAATAATGATACCGAATGTGCTTTCCAGAATTCGGTCATTGTGATATTTTACTCAAGCAAAGAGTAAGAAAAATATGGCTTTATCAGTTCTAAACGATAATACGAACTTTAATATACCCAACCATGTTCATTTGAGTTTATGTAAAACAATAATCCTCTATGAGCTTAGATTATTGTTATAACATTGTGAATATAGATATAAGCTGAATTGTATTAATGCTTTACTACTTACTTGTGATAAACGTGTAACATTCTGCATTGCTCATACAATCGCAAAGTACTATAAAATCAGAGAAATCACCATCTTGATCGTCATTGAATTTGTACAGTTACATTTTTAGATTCGTTAGCATAATAATTAATTCTTTTGAAAGATCGAGTTATAAAATCTTGAATATTTCCATTCATGAAGAAGTTAATATTATGTTACTTGAAGTAAAATCAGGCAAATCCAGTTATACACTTATTATTCATTGGTGCTGAATTAGTAGTGTATGATAGTGTAATTGAAATGTTTTGAATTTTCTGTGCAAGAAAAAACAAATTCTGGATTTGTCAAAAAACCGTTCTTTTTCATTGATCTGTTAGCTATAATAGGAATAATTTGGACAATTAATGCTGATAGAATTAACTTCTTAATATTTTTCTTAATTTACCCTAGATCGGAGGTAAGTTTCAACTACCTTCATCAGTACTATGCGTCCTCTATCTTCGGAGTGGATAACTGTGTACAAAACTCATCATTAGATATCAAATAATTGTTCCCCATTTAAACGTTTGATTTCTTTGATGAATATTGCCAGTTATATATATTTTGAACAAAACAGATATCATTGAAGAAAACATCAGAGCGACTCTGTCTACAGCTTCATAATCTTATCTTTGAAAACTCTCTTAATCAAAACGAAACGTTCGGTTTTCACTACTAACAAACCGGAACTGACATGGTGTTTGAACATCGATCGCAGACACATCCGGTGGAACACGTGCTTTGTCGTCTGATAACCGACAATATGTCTACCAGACGTAAGTCTGACCTAGCATCTTGAAAATTCCAACACATTTGAAATGGAAATATTGAAATAAGTAATCGATTGATTTGTAAATCCTATGATTAATTTAAATCATATAATATATACTGTAGTTGTCCTTCATCTGTCTGTTGATGTATTTAAATTTCAAGCAAGTTTGGAAGGCAATAAATACAGACATTATATATACTTAAATATAAAATGAGATTAATATTTTTCCGCTCAAGTCCTACAATATTTTTTGGCACAAAAAGCAATGCTTTCTTTTAAGAATGGCCTTTAATTATTTTTACATAGACTTTAAAAAAGAAATACTTCAATCATAAGACTGGATAATATTTAACAATAAGTTAGTGTAATTATGTTAAACTAGCTTCTTTAATTTTGATAAAAGATTTTTAAAACACTCGAATAAGTTTTGTAATTCCTCATATATTTTTGTCTGACCACAAAAGAATCCTCACGCCATCAAAAGATAAAGGCTCTTTATTGTTGCACTTGTATGACATGATTTATATTGCGCCAAATAGCAATGCTGTGAAAAACAGTTAAATGTAGCATGTATAATGGACCCTGAAGTTTATCTCAAAGGCCTATTTGATAAAACAAATGTAGTAAAATAGATAGAGGTTAAGACGTTTTTGTAATATATTTCTGATTAATACGTTTGAAAGAAAAGGCAAAAAATATTTTCAAAAGTTCAAGAAATATGTGGTTTTGAAAAAAAGAGTGTACACCTGCTAGGCTTGTTTTCTTTAAAATTTCAAAATAAAAGGAGTTAAAAGGAAATATATGTTGCTGAAAATTGAAAAAGAAGTGTTTTTTTTTTTAAAACCTTCTGATGAAAGAAATGAACAGAGTTTGATATTACACATAACACCTTACTTGACTATTGAAACCTTTCTTCATAAGCCTAAAATAAATAAATTATTTGAATGCATCTGTGGGCGAACCTGCAAATACGATACAAATCAAACAAAAATCATATCAAAAAGGATACATGGAATTCTGCATTTGATATGCACAGATATGTACTCGGGCGAGCACCGAATGCATGTGCCTGTCGGGATGCCAACATCATTATCTTTAATCAATGCCTAGATTTTATCCATTGTTTTGACAGACATTAAAATGTTTCAAAACTTTTTACTCTTTATCTGTTGCAAAGAGAAAGCTTTCGAGCACGTTTTTGACAGAATCTGTATGTGATCTTTGTTCCCTTGCATTTACAAGGTGCCATAGACGAGTTTAAGTCAAGATTCTTATACATCTTTCGTTGAAAGGATTTTGTCTCGATCCTGGAACAGTGGTTTTATGGGATGGGAAAAACGAGTTTATCCTCACAAAATTGAAATAAGTAAAATTTATTAAAGGTGCAATTGAATTTAGTTTGTCAAGGAAAGTGGGCTGGGATCCTTTTCTTAATCTTTCCCAAGCAAATCTTTTTGCACTTGTCTATAAAATACTGACTCTGAATTGTTAGAAAGTTAAATATGCATCAAAGTTTTAGGCTGGTGTTCATATCATTAAGAAACTAAAAGAGAAAAGAAAAACTCCCATATTGATTCAGTAAAACTCGGTTATAACGAAGTCAATAAGACTTAAGAAATTACTTCTCTATATCCATAATTCGTTATATCCGTATAAAGAAATTCGTTGAATTTATATCGCTGGGGATCTTAGATACTGTAACTTCGCTATATCAGTGAATTTGCAATATCCGTGGTCGTACTTAACGAGTTTTACTATACAAGTCATATGATTTTCACTTCTCAAATTCAAATTCTGACTTTTGAAAACTTATGTCGGATGTTCAGGCAATAAATAAAATGATGGTGACTAAACGTCTTTCCTTCTTATTTTGCCTAACTTTATTTTGCCCACGCGATTTTATGAATTAATAGAATGTTCCTAATTAGAATGACTTAAAGCTAAATTTTCAAGATCATCACACACATGAAATTCAAATGACATACATAATATTCAAAATCAGTGTAAAAAGTCAGACGCTTGAATGTCGTTTATCATTATTTCTTGTATTATGTAAGAAACAATTGGCTAAAATCTTAGCAATTTACACAAGAACAGGACGTATGTTACGACTTTAAGGTTTAGAATCCAGATGACTGCTAGGTTTAGCCTACAACTTTAATTTGATCATATCTTTTTTTGCACTTATTCATTATCTAGCGATATAATGGTTACCCTTTTGTTGGAATATCTTTAAGACCGGTAGGCTTCGCTAGCAACAAGAGCAAGATAATACACGTGTCTAGAAAGAAATTGTTTTCGTCACCACTAAGACTATAGGGCGTGAATACAATTGCTGTACAGCATCAAAGTCTCAAAATAAACGTACTGCAATATTCATATCACACAAAACACAATAATAAAGGGCTAGCCAAAAAATATTGACTCCCCTAAGGTCATCTTTCCATGCTGTTTGGGATAGAATAATTTTTCTGCAGTATCTAAATTCATAAGGTTTTTGGATTAGCTTACGTAAAACTGTCTATGTAAATACATGTAAATATGAACTAACCATTTTAATTGTTAGGTAAAATTTCTTTATCATCTTCTTTATCAAATTTTTGTCCAAGAAAAAAAGAAAGAAAAGAAATTGTAATTAATGTTAATATATTTTATGTTACATTATGAATCAAGAAAGATAACTCTCAGTAACGAACTCTTATGTGTTTAGAGGTTGCTTTAGTTTTGTGTGGAAAATGTGACTGAGGAGAATAAAGTCAGTGATCTGTGGAAACTCAGTGTGATCACTCATTCAGGAAAATAATAGTGATTAACACCACTGTTACCCTGACACAATATTAATACTCATAACTTTTCAAAATGAGGTTTTGGAATTTTTTAAAGATTAATGATTATTATAATCTTTTACTCAAAAACGAAGTAAAATATTGACAAACACGTTTAAGAAACAAGAAAAACACTCTCTTTAAATTCATGAAGTCCGATGATTTTAAACGAGACTGCTGATATTCTTGTTTCATTAACTTGTTTGTCAATAGTTTACCTCGTTTAGGAAATTGTGTATACGCAGAGCATGCTCTTACGTATCGAATCAACTGAGAGATATAAACCCCGTATACAGGTAATGGAGGAAAAATGATATTGCTGCATAAGTAAGTTGACTATAATGTAAAGTTAAAATCATCACATTAATCGTAGACCTTGGTTGTTAGATTACCATTAACGTCATTTCAAGTTAAATATCCTATCCAAATATGAAACAGATTTGTCAGACTTTGTAGTATCTTTTTTCTCAAGTTCACCGGGATATATCGTATCGTAAGAAATGAAATAACGAATGCTGACTGACGTTTTTCATCCTAATTATTAGACAATTATTAACATCTCGAATTGTTGAAGGATTTTTCTGTTATTTTCTGATCAAGACAAGGAGCAAATGCCGGATGTGAGCTGGGGATGCTTATTCCTCCATGGCACCGGACCCCAATTCTAATATTTGCTCTTAAAATGCACCTTTGATCTTTAATTGTGTTTCTTTTCTCCATATATTTCATCATGCCTGTGAGTAAAAGGTATTCCTGTTCCCCAGAATACATGTACTTTGTATCAAATATTGTTCGGACAGCATATTCCAAAAGAGGTTGGTAGAAGGACAACAATTCAAAGATGAACAAATATGACAAGCCACGGTTGAGCAAAAGCAATGCCATACAAATACACAGCTATAGAATGCCTTAAAAGCATTGAAAAGACATTATGGGGAAAAGTTTAAATTATCTGTTTTCAATTTTTTTTTAAATCAGAATTAATATGGCATTGTATATCTGTTTATTAAACGTAAAATACTCAAAAAAGCATTAAAAAAAATGCTGAACAGCTAGTAGTGTACGGGTTTTGCTTTCTATTGGTTTGCAATCTTATAAATTAAGAATCCAGTATCTACAAAAGGAAAACAAATTAAAGTTGAACACCTGACCACTTTCTACTTGGGTGTTCTAAACAGTTTGTTTCTTAATCAACAGACTCCCACAATTCTCTAGACATTTTAAATAACCCAAGAAAAGTTAGATTGTCTATGTAACATAAATTCATGCTCATGTGTAATTGGGTCGTGAGTTAATTCAATTTCATTGATTACACACTTGTATGAGAACTAATAAATCAAATTATGTAGGCTAACCAGGTACTAAAAAAATTTCAGAGTCATGATTGAAATTGGAGCAATTTTCGGTAGCTGCTGCTTTGTTTGAAAATGGTTGGTAATTGCAACAATTTTCTATCACCGACGCCTCTTTTTCGTCTGAAATCCAAGGCGTTTTGTGGTAATTACATTGAAAAGAATGAATATAGAAATGCATTTTCCTTCTTTATTCCGCCTCCGAAGGATTTACTGATAAAACGATGCTCCCAGACAGCAGAAAATTGGCATTTTAACGACAGACGCATGATAGAATATGTCTGACATAGTTAGCGTTATGTTCAACGTAATAGAATATGTTGTTTTGTCAGATAAAATCTCACCAAGTGTCAACAGCTTTCAGATTGAAGAATTTCTGGAAAAAAATTGTTAAATCTAACCGTTATTTCGGTCCATTCATTTAGACCCAATATTTAAGAAATAAGGTATCATTTTTTGAGTTTCATTGGGATGTAAAACGGGTTGGTCACGTGATCAAATCCAATAAAGCCATGTAAACATATTTTTTCTTTCATAATCAAATGAATGGTGTTCGAGATATTTTATATGTATATTTTTAATTTCATTTCTGACAAATGTATTTATATTTGTTCCGATGTAATTCTCAATTATCTTGATTGGTCAGGTCATACAACAGGTGTGTCCAATTTGTACGGCTACGTGCTCTTCTTGAAGTGTTGCCATGCTACCAAAATGACATCAAGAACTGTTATTCCTTACATGTTTCGTACATAACAGGTGTCATTCTCTGACGAGTGAGAAATGCTGACCTGTCCAAGACACCGAAATCTAAAAGAACATAAGATATTTATACCCCAAGTCAGGAGATATAAAACAGGAGATAGGTACATTTGAATTATTGCTTGATTGATGATTTTTGTCAGTGCCTGTCATAATTGCAGGAATATAAACTTTTCCAATCAGATCAGTTTAAATCGTATGTATCGTATTTTTTAAACATTTATGAATAAGTTTCTTTACAATATATGTGCTACATTCTAAAAATTCTTGTCTATGGATTCTACTTTAGACAGAATATAGGTTGCCAGTGTTGATTTCTGAAAGGCCATATTTTTGACTTGTCAAATAGATTTACTGAATATCTTACTTCTTTACGGTTTGTTACCAGGACATGTATTCATGGCATCGGGACATTATCTCATTACCTTACTAAGTACTGGCAGGTCATGGTAGAATATCAAGGTAAAATGGTAACGGTGTCATGGTTAACCATTCAATGTCGACACATCATAAAACATTTACAGATCTTTTCAAATAAGAGAAGAGTTATCAGAAAAAAAATTGTGTTAACGCCTATCATCACTTTTTGCAGTAAGTTATATTTTATGATGCTCTTTCAGATCTCATATACAAAAATGTGTAGAGAATTTATCGGTTAGAATTAGTTTTTGAACTATGCACTCAAAATATGGATTTTTTTATTGGTCTCTAAATACGATACGTATATATGTTAGGATCCGTTGATGTAATGAACATGTTTGGTTTTTGAATTGAACTCTCTGAGAGGAATTATTGATAGATTTCGAAAATTAAAATAACAATGATTATTGAGAAAAAGTCACTTGAAAATTATTTTTGTTTACAATATACGTTTTCTAATTTATGATTCAAATTTATTAAGAGGTACATAGTGAAGCATTTTTAATGAAATATATAACAAATTTGGTGATTATTTATAGGAATATCATTACCAAGAATACAATCAATATTGATCTGAAACTTTGAATATGCATTTGTCATGAATGTGTCATCTTCATACAATGTATTGGACAGAGGCTTGGGGTAATTTCTTCATTTTGCTTTCAAAGGAATACACACAGTGACTATTTTTTTAATCATAAGACTGGATAATATTGGACAATACTTTTGTGTAACTATGTTTAATTAGCTTCTTTCATTTTGATAAAGGTTTTTAAAGTTTTCTTCGTAAAATATACACGGCTAATACATTGTAAGTTTCAAGTCAGGCATGTCACTTCATGAACTTAAAAGAAAAAATAAAATAATAGAAAATAATTTTAAACTTATAATGAAATAAATGGAAATAGCTCAAAAGCTCTGCTGACCGTTCAGACAAGTGCTCCTTTTCATAATCGGGAAAAAAACAGAAAATCCGTCGACAGTTCAGTGTGTAAATAATGTCCTATTACTTTTAATGTGAAATAAAATCAGTTGGTAGTTTCCAAAGTATTTTTTAAATCGATCTTCATTTTTTATTTATAAAAGGAAAAAGAAATTAGGCAAATGATACTTGCAATAATGTTGTATGTTGTCAAGCATGCTTAACAAAGTTGAAGTGTACAATAAGTGATTAAAACAGAATATAATTACACCAAATCTTGACATAGTTTAAATTAAGCATCTTTGAATCTGTAAACAATCTTTGTGTTAATAACAGTACTTAACAGAGAAAAGATAAGATGAAATTATGTCATGCTAAAAAGGTGTCTATACCTGTTGGCTAACGTTTGGCAAAAATTCATTTCATATTGTCACAAAAATGAAGAATTTTAATTCACGTTTTCTATTTACGAAAAAAAGTTGATACAACAGATAATTGAATAGATTCTCTGCTTATTAACATTAAAATCAAATACTAAGTAGGTATCGGTAGCATGGAAACGATAAATAAAGAACATGATTGTTTCAAAAGCACTAGATCTCTTCATGAATATATCCTCCGAGCTTATATAATGTAAACATGAAATAAAAATAAGAGTAATGCATATTAAATTTATGGTATTATGCTATAATTTAATTATCCCAGCTAATCACAGTATTAACAATGCAGACAAAAATAAAAACAGGTTTGATAAATCATGCTTTCTTCACAGCAGCCATGCATTAATGATTTTAAAGAAACTAGCATATTCCACCGTCCTCTTTAATACAGCACAAAAATTAAATTATGTGTCATTACTCCTGCTTGCACTCTTATAATTATCTGATAGATGATAGTGAATGAAATCAAACTTACCAAATGGATTCTAATCATATTTCTGATCTTAGGATCAGGATTTGCAAACCTAGAAAAAAATAAAATGGATGCTACTCATATACTTTTATATACAGAATTTACTTTTTGGTTAAACAAGTGTGTTCGAAATTGTTGCTTTACGTGTGCTCAAGTTTCAAAATATTTCCTTGCTCTATAAAATATAAGTAAAGTTGCAGACTGCAGAATACTAAGTTTTCTGCTATATCTATAAAAAAAAATCTATATCATATAACGATTTTATTAAACCTATATACTGGCAACAGTAAATACATAATTATATCATTCTAGTGTTTCAGAATGCTTTAATAGTATCTTTAATTGAAATCAAAAGAAATTGAGAAAATATCTCTCGTAAATAATTATTTCATGATCATATCATAATCGTTTTACAGTTTCATGGTGTCTTTGAACCACCTTTTTCTGATGGTATAATGATATTATTGATAGTAGTACTTTCTGCTCCCTTGGAATTTATCTAAATAATGATACCGAATGTGCTTTCCAGAATTCGGTCATTGTGATATTTTACTCAAGCAAAGAGTAAGAAAAATATGGCTTTATCAGTTCTAAACGATAATACGAACTTTAATATACCCAACCATGTTCATTTGAGTTTATGTAAAACAATAATCCTCTATGAGTTTAGATTATTGTTATAACATTGTGAATATAGATATAAGCTGAATTGTATTAATGCTTTACTACTTACTTGTGATAAACGTGTAACATTCTGCATTGCTCATACAATCGCAAAGTACTATAAAATCAGAGAAATCTCCATCTTGATCGTCATTGAATTTGTACAGTTACATTTTTAGATTCGTTAGCATAATAATTAATTCTTTTGAAAGAGTTATAAAATCTTGAATATTTCCATTCATGAAGAAGTTAATATTATGTTACTTGAAGTAAAATCAGGCAAATCCAGTTATACACTTATTATTCATTGGTGCTGAATTAGTAGTGTATGATAGTGTAATTGAAATGTTTTGAATTTTCTGTGCAAGAAAAAACAAATTCTGGATTTGTCAAAAAACCGTTCTTTTTCATTGATCTGTTAGCTATAATAGGAATAATTTGGACAATTAATGCTGATAGAATTAACTTCTTAATATTTTTCTTAATTTACCCTAGATCGGAGGTAAGTTTCAACTACCTTCATCAGTACTATGCGTCCTCTATCTTCGGAGTGGATAACTGTGTACAAAACTCATCATTAGATATCAAATAATTGTTCCCCATTTAAACGTTTGATTTCTTTGATGAATATTGCCAGTTATATATATTTTGAACAAAACAGATATCATTGAAGAAAACATCAGAGCGACTCTGTCTACAGCTTCATAATCTTATCTTTGAAAACTCTCTTAATCAAAACGAAACGTTCGGTTTTCACTACTAACAAACCGGAACTGACATGGTGTTTGAACATCGATCGCAGACACATCCGGTGGAACACGTGCTTTGTCGTCTGATAACCGACAATATGTCTACCAGACGTAAGTCTGACCTAGCATCTTGAAAATTCCAACACATTTGAAATGGAAATATTGAAATAAGTAATCGATTGATTTGTAAATCCTATGATTAATTTAAATCATATAATATATACTGTAGTTGTCCTTCATCTGTCTGTTGATGTATTTAAATTTCAAGCAAGTTTGGAAGGCAATAAATACAGACTTTATATATACTTAAATATAAAATGAGATTAATATTTTTCCGCTCAAGTCCTACAATATTTTTTGGCACAAAAAGCAATGCTTTCTTTTAAGAATGGCCTTTAATTATTTTTACATAGACTTTAAAAAAGAAATACTTCAATCATAAGACTGGATAATATTTAACAATAAGTTAGTGTAATTATGTTAAACTAGCTTCTTTAATTTTGATAAAAGATTTTTAAAACACTCGAATAAGTTTTGTAATTCCTCATATATTTTTGTCTGACCACAAAAGAATCCTCACGCCATCAAAAGATAAAGGCTCTTTATTGTTGCACTTGTATGACATGATTTATATTGCGCCAAATAGCAATGCTGTGAAAAACAGTTAAATGTAGCATGTATAATGGACCCTGAAGTTTATCTCAAAGGCCTATTTGATAAAACAAATGTAGTAAAATAGATAGAGGTTAAGACGTTTTTGTAATATATTTCTGATTAATACGTTTGAAAGAAAAGGCAAAAAATATTTTCAAAAGTTCAAGAAATATGTGGTTTTGAAAAAAAGAGTGTACACCTGCTAGGCTTGTTTTCTTTAAAATTTCAAAATAAAAGGAGTTAAAAGGAAATATATGTTGCTGAAAATTGAAAAAGAAGTGTTTTTTTTTTTAAAACCTTCTGATGAAAGAAATGAACAGAGTTTGATATTACACATAACACCTTACTTGACTATTGAAACCTTTCTTCATAAGCCTAAAATAAATAAATTATTTGAATGCATCTGTGGGCGAACCTGCAAATACGATACAAATCAAACAAAAATCATATCAAAAAGGATACATGGAATTCTGCATTTGATATGCACAGATATGTACTCGGGCGAGCACCGAATGCATGTGCCTGTCGGGATGCCAACATCATTATCTTTAATCAATGCCTAGATTTTATCCATTGTTTTGACAGACATTAAAATGTTTCAAAACTTTTTACTCTTTATCTGTTGCAAAGAGAAAGCTTTCGAGCACGTTTTTGACAGAATCTGTATGTGATCTTTGTTCCCTTGCATTTACAAGGTGCCATAGACGAGTTTAAGTCAAGATTCTTATACATCTTTCGTTGAAAGGATTTTGTCTCGATCCTGGAACAGTGGTTTTATGGGATGGGAAAAACGAGTTTATCCTCACAAAATTGAAATAAGTAAAATTTATTAAAGGTGCAATTGAATTTAGTTTGTCAAGGAAAGTGGGCTGGGATCCTTTTCTTAATCTTTCCCAAGCAAATCTTTTTGCACTTGTCTATAAAATACTGACTCTGAATTGTTAGAAAGTTAAATATGCATCAAAGTTTTAGGCTGGTGTTCATATCATTAAGAAACTAAAAGAGAAAAGAAAAACTCCCATATTGATTCAGTAAAACTCGGTTATAACGAAGTCAATAAGACTTAAGAAATTACTTCTCTATATCCATAATTCGTTATATCCGTATAAAGAAATTCGTTGAATTTATATCGCTGGGGATCTTAGATACTGTAACTTCGCTATATCAGTGAATTTGCAATATCCGTGGTCGTACTTAACGAGTTTTACTATACAAGTCATATGATTTTCACTTCTCAAATTCAAATTCTGACTTTTGAAAACTTATGTCGGATGTTCAGGCAATAAATAAAATGATGGTGACTAAACGTCTTTCCTTCTTATTTTGCCTAACTTTATTTTGCCCACGCGATTTTATGAATTAATAGAATGTTCCTAATTAGAATGACTTAAAGCTAAATTTTCAAGATCATCACACACATGAAATTCAAATGACATACATAATATTCAAAATCAGTGTAAAAAGTCAGACGCTTGAATGTCGTTTATCATTATTTCTTGTATTATGTAAGAAACAATTGGCTAAAATCTTAGCAATTTACACAAGAACAGGACGTATGTTACGACTTTAAGGTTTAGAATCCAGATGACTGCTAGGTTTAGCCTACAACTTTAATTTGATCATATCTTTTTTTGCACTTATTCATTATCTAGCGATATAATGGTTACCCTTTTGTTGGAATATCTTTAAGACCGGTAGGCTTCGCTAGCAACAAGAGCAAGATAATACACGTGTCTAGAAAGAAATTGTTTTCGTCACCACTAAGACTATAGGGCGTGAATACAATTGCTGTACAGCATCAAAGTCTCAAAATAAACGTACTGCAATATTCATATCACACAAAACACAATAATAAAGGGCTAGCCAAAAAATATTGACTCCCCTAAGGTCATCTTTCCATGCTGTTTGGGATAGAATAATTTTTCTGCAGTATCTAAATTCATAAGGTTTTTGGATTAGCTTACGTAATGCATGAACGAACTTTCAACTTATTCTTTTATGCAATATAAATAGTCATTTATGCCAGAGAAACGATTCCATATGCAACCTCAAGGTTTACTACTTTCTTGTCCAATCGTCTGTGAACAATTTCAAACGGTTCCAAATTTAAACAGAAGCGGAATATCTCTTGTTGTTTCTATAACTCTTCAGAAGAAATGTAGCTGAAAGTTTGATAACAGTTTTTTGTGATTTGGATTATCTACTTTTCCCAAGAAATAATAAAGGTAAGTTTTTATTAAAGACAATGTGGTCCAGCAATTAATTAAAGAAGGGATGAACTTGAAATAAACTTCTATTCTTCTACAAGTGTTTGATTGCAGAGCAAAGAGATTAGGAGATGCAATGCATGCATTTATTTCAAAGCCTTAAAAATTTTAAAAAAGAAAGAAGGGAAACCCTCTTCTTAATTTTGACAATTTTCACCCTAGAAGTGCTTAATATTTAGAAAATGTAACTCCCTCAAAAAAATTAAATAGATGGTAAATGAGCTCTACATGCATTAAAAAAAATAGTTGTACATATATTTACTTGGACTTTGACATACAGTAAATGCCATTGGATCAACTAGATAATTTGAGTGTTGTTTGAAAAACTTTATTTTTTTTTATTTTTTTAATTAAAGAGTTTTTTATTCTATGTCCATCTGGATTTTTATTACCCTGAATAATGTGAACCTCTTCAATGTAAAGATTGTAATTTTGAGTACTGCACGTATTCAGAATGTGACATGGTTCTAATATGATTATTTGAGGATTTAATTAGGAAGTAAGTATGTTAATTATTCTATATTGACAATCATTTGATAAAAAAAAAATCAAGTAACACTCGGTGTATATGCTCTAGAAAACTAAACGATGAGTTCTCTAGTAAAAGGGATCAACTACACTAGAATTACCAACTTTAAAATTCAACAGGCCTTTAGGGGTGGGAAATATCAACTTTAAAGTTTGAATAACCGAGTTGGAAGTTAACAATTCCAACATTAATTTTCAGTTTGGCTTTTACCTTTAAATTTTAAAAGTATTTCCGCATTGGATTTTGGTTTTTCCGACTTTATAGTTTGAAATTCGAATTCCAGCTTGGGGTAAGGGGTAGGGTTAGCCAATAGAGTTGGGTTAGGGTTACGTGTGAGTGTTAGGGTTAGGACTAGAGTTCGGTTTAGGGTTAGGACTAGAGTTCGGTTTAGGGTTAGGACTAGAGTTCGGTTTAGGGTTAGGACTAGAGTTCGGTTTAAGGTTAGGAGTAGAGTTCGGTTTAGGGTAAGGTCCTCGGTAAAATTGGAATGACCAACTGTGAAAGTAGAAAAGCCTACTTTAACTTTGGAATTACCAACAAGAAAAACAATTGACTGCTTCCATATATACAATTGAGAATTTCAGTGAACAGTTGACTTTCAAATGACAGATGTTGAATACTCAAATAACATGTTTCTGAGATTTTGTTAATAAATAATCTTTTGCCACATATTATTTTATCGTATTACTTCGTTTTTTTTTCCTCATTTACGACGTCCCATAAGTTCAAGCTATGGTGATAATTCTCAAAGTTTCGATAGCTTATTTTACAATTATTTTACATTTTCTAAGTATGTAAAAATCTTGAACTCTAAGGACAGAACACGCTTGGTTACACCAATCTTATTGTCATACCTTCTTTATTTTTCTCCCCAGATGTTTAAAACACCGGCGTGTCAACGTTTATCTTTATTTCCGAGGTTCATTTTTCAAGAAAAGCTTAAACTCAAAATTAATATGTGAAAGGAAGGTTTGACTGAATATCATAGATACCAGTTGTATAAAAATAACTAAGCGATAAGTAAAATTTGTAAAATGAAAGAGGGTCCAGTTGTATCGCATCTCTTTATCTTTAATCTTAATCATTTTGACATTAATGTATCTTATATAGATATGCCTCATTTTTAATACAGCTGATCCGTGCATTTGTTCATTGACGTCATCAGCAATGTAAAAGTTGTGGGGCGGAAGTTTTGTGCATTATCTAGCGTTTGACACGCGCACGTGAAATTTGAAAATTGCGTTTAAGTGAAATTATTAAAAAAGAAATATCTTATGGATCTAATCAAAGAGGATACAGACTTCCTTGAGTTGAAACATTGCAGAATACTCCGTATGTATAAAGGTCTGTGAGCATACACAAATAACCACTTTGTATCATCTTCCAGTCTTAAGGTTATGGTTCAGATACATGGAAAGCCTCTCGAAATTCAACCCGAGGAATTCAGTTAAAAGTAAAATTTTGAATGCGCCATTTAGGAGAGAAGGGTAACAAGGTTCGACAGTCAAAGATCCAGTTGTTTATGGGTATATCTTGAGAGTGCACTTTGTCAAACTTCACACCAAAGGGATACGTCATCAACTGCTAACCATTAGATACTAATGTCTCAGGAACTTTTCTAAAAGTTTAAATCTAATATTCATGTTATTTATAGTACTCACAAGAAAATAGAGATGTAACTCTTAAATGAACATGAAATTCAAGTAGAAGACATCTTAGAGTTTGAAATGAGATATGAAAATAAAGAACAGAAATCAAACTCTAAGAACATTGAAACAACACAAACTGGGAACAATTAATAATCCCCATAGCCTAAAAAAACTGATTATATTTTCCAAAAATCAAGAGATCTTTTTCCATCAAAGTTGGAACGGGTATGAATTTCCTTACGAATTCAATGCAAACTCTTATAGTAAGAATAGCTTATAATTTACTTTTGTCGAACCTTAAACACATACATGTACATCTTAAAAGGCCTTTACAATCTCTGCAGTCATTAATTGTATAGATTACACATTAACTGGTACAGGTGGTGTCAGAATCAATAGTGTATCGACTGATCCCATTCAGACCACACATGTGACACGAAATTGAATACGACAGAATACTCACCAGACACAATGGTTCGAATCATGTGACAAAAGATGGGGGTGTTCAGGCAAAGTACATTTTAAAACTGGTATTTTAACTTCTCAGGCTTTGTAATGTAAATTCAATAATCGATCAGTAAACTTTTGTCCTGATTACCTCTTATCTTGATGTTTTTATTGGATTTTTGACTTTTTTCTTAAGCATATGGCAATAATGAGAGGAAGAAAATAGTACACGAATTAAAAGAAACATGTTCAAAAATTTTAAAATCCTGGAATTCTCCCTCTTCCTGTAACCGTCCCCCATGAAGAAAATAGCTTTTTAAACCATTGTTTGTTTACAACTTTGACAAAACAAACGGCATTGTATTAACCAGGGTATTTTCTTTAAAATTTCAATTGCCTATTATTCATAATTGCTATGTCGTGTATGCTTATCTCTGAGTTCAACTGGAGATGTTTTTGAAAACTTGAAATAAGTGTTCGGTTATGTACTAATTGCGTCATTTTAAACCATTAGGATATTATTTCAAATAGATCCTATTGCATAATGTTACACGAAGAAACGGGTTTACATCACCACGATGAAGCATTATGGAACTTAAACCTGAAAAAGCACTCACTCTGCCTTCTTTTTAAATATAAAAGATTCTGGAAAAGACATAGTATTATATATCGATGCATGGAATATACAATGTGTTACAGTAATATATCCTGACAGTAAAATTACAGATTTCTAGAAGCAATTTCTTCTATTTGGCGATTCCTTGCTCATTGTGAGTAAATATATACAGCCAGACAAATATTGACTCCCTCTTTTTTATTAAAAGCCCAAAGGTACTTGATCAACTTTATGAAAGAAACGACGTGAATATTTGTGGCCAATGATCCGGCTGAAATCCAATCACTGCAACATTTGCATACCATCTACATGGAGGAAATGGGAATAATTTTTTATTATGTATAGTGGTAAAAATTGTGCACAGGTGTTATGAATTGAAAGCATTCCACGTGCGGGCTACAACGTTAACATCGTTATAGTGTTCTTGACTTTTTTTTGCAACTTACGATTTGATTCAAGGTGTGTTCGAGTTGTTCATGTCTGACTGTGCGCTGTACTCAACTTGGGTGACAAAATGTGAGTTAAGAAAAAACATTATCTTTTATTAAATTCCTTTCCCCTTTTTCCTTTAAAATGTTTTTATTAGTTCATGATAAAAAAAATACAGTATTAAATATAATTATACCCTTCAATCGTAGCATTTAGCTTTTATTTTCAAAATAATAATATTTTTAATCAGTCTAAAGAAATTACTATTGATTGGTCTGTAATTAAGACTTTTCAGAGTCCATTAAACATAAATCAGAAGGACGAGATCCATAATCTAAATTAAATTTGATTTTACATGATGATACCTCAAAACTATCCCGTGTTTTATGATCAGTCAGGAAACAAGCTTTTCTTATTGTCAATTTTAATATAAAGATGATAGTTTAAACGCAGATCTTCAAACTTTTAAAGCCAGTTTCATGTCAAAACATTAGATAAGGGATTTAGCGAAGAGAAATTGAGATATTGAAACATTACAAACATTAAGATCACAGACGCACCTCAGATTACAAGTAGACTTTTAAAGACGTGTTTCTTTGAATGTGCAGTTTTGCGGTGCATCCTCCCTAAGCCCCCAGGAATAGATTTATCTCGTTACGGTATTACTTTAACAGAAGTTGTAGAGGCTGCTTTCCTATCTCTTTTGCCCCTGAACAAAAACACTGTTTGTATCTAATGTCTCGATTTTACCTCTAGTTGTTGAGTAGTGAAAGAGTACTGTGTCTTGTTAATCGTTACCAGTTATATTCTGAATAATGAATGAGTGTAGAGTGTAACTCTGATTAGTGCAAACAGATATTATTCCGGGTCAACATAACGCGACCGCTTCCGGATAAAAATTACTATTGACGTCTTGCTTTTGAAACTCATGGAATTTTGTGGGATTGAATGAAAAAAGTGGGCTCGGGTATAAGATTTTTGCCTTTTAGATATTTTAAGTGTCTTCAAATGTTTGAGAGTAAAAGGAACTATGGCTATACTTGAATGAAACGCGTGAATGTATCTTCCACTCGGATGTTTGTGAGCAGTACCCATTGTAAGGTGATTTTCCAAAGCAGCTGTCGCCGCAAAAGCAACGCGCGTGCATTTTTGCAAGGATAACTAGTTCAACACGTGTTGGCTTTTTTTTACAGCGAGAACAGAAAAAACAATATTATTATCCTTGGAATATAGATTTTTGATTTGATATATTATAATAATGGACTATACCTGAAGGATTTAGTATGTTTCTGATGTGGGTGACGTTTGATTCAGACAAGGGTCAAAAGGTGAGGCTACTGTTTGCTTTCTTGATTGTGATACACGTACACGGATTTCTAAAATTGGAAATAATTAAATAAAAAGATTATCACAGCCATAAGTACCATTATATTTATAGTAAAAAGTTTTCTTTTTTACAATTTGGAGAAAGCATGGTTAATTAAATTTTTCAATAATTTCTGAAAAATTATATATTTTTTTATAGTATTAAATACTGTGTCAAAGCAAATTTGTTGATGACACTTCAAATAACAATTGTAAAGAAAAACTTGAAATGATTTAACTATTCCTGTCCAACCATGATTTATCATTTTTAAAGCTAAAGAAAAATAAACTAAAATTAAATATGCCGCCTAAAATATTCTAAAAGTTCAGGTTACAATGAAACAACTGGTTTTTGTTTTACAATTTTAAAAGGTACGTACAAACATATACTTATTAAAAAATATATTTTTTATCAAAGTTATATATGTACCATTACCGATTAAAAAATAACTACTGCACATTTGTTAGGAAAAAATAATTGAACAGTATAAATAAAATACTCTTATCAATTTTCTGATAAAAATATGACGTAACATTATTCTTTAAAACAAAATATCCAAAAAATATTCCAAAATATTTCTTTTATCTTAAGTAATTTTGCATTAACACAAAAACGTCAAATCCGATAATAATCGCATACCTGCCTCTCAAAAATGGTGCATCCACAATCTAGGAAAACAAAAAGAAAAAAGTCATAAAAAAGATAATTCAGCGAATAATTCATTGATAAAGCTTCAACATTACTTTACCATCGTATTTTTCCATGTGGAGAATAATGGTAGAGATTTTTTTTTTGGAACAAGCGATACAGTGTGACATATGGACTAGCGTCTTCGGATAATCTTATCGGTAATATTTCGACAACCATTAATTGTTAATGCTGAGAAGTTGCTGCTTGAGCTATTTCGAAAAGTGGGCATGTGGTTCTATAAACAATTTTTAAAAGAATAATATAGGAGTTAAAAATAGCTAGCTTCAACCTTGATCTGTACCAAACATTAAATAGATGCTCAACTTTATTTAATTTCTTACTGTCATTCAATCTCGTTTATTTGTTTCTCAATTACAGAAAAAAAAACTCGAACGAATGAATCTTACATCAATTTGCATGTGTTCTATGAGGTTGCATTACTAAAGGAATATTCGAAGTTCCCCATAATTCATTCAATATGATCTCCCCGTGCGTCATAATATTCTCATTTTCAATGAAGCATTCACTCATAAATCTCATGACTATGCATACATTTGCAGAATATTTATTTCTAAGCCTTTATCTCGACGTCTCTCATAAACCTACAGCAAATCATTGCTATTCGACTTATTACTGTCCATTAATTAGTTCGTATCAGAAGTCTTTTAAATTTACGAACAAGCAATTTTTGCACAATTCCCTGACGTTACTTGACAATTCATAACACGCATAAGTACCATAAAATTTATAGTCAAGACGGATGCTGAATTTGTATAAAAGCTTCATGACTTTCTAGCTCTTTGACCAGTACTTAGGGCAACTAGGTTTTCTTTGTTAAGAACATCGATTTTTCGATTATACATGGATATATTCTTGAATTATTGAGGAGTTCGTACCTGGATTTTTAGTTTGACTACCCCAATAAAGTGAAGGACCGGGGCAACTATCCTATGCAACACGTGGGTTTCAAAATCGAACCATATGTACATTAAGTGCACCCATGTTTTTTTGTTTCTAATCTTCTGATTCATTGTGAATTATGAATCATTTTGAGTGATTCAAAATGTTTACCGATTATACAAATGCTGTCTTGTCCATATTTGGTCATCTTCCATTGTTCGAAATTTACTGCAGCCTTGTTTGTTTTACGGCTATTATTTCATGTTCATGAATATTTCACCAAGTTTACGTTTTTCTTTTAAAAAAAAAACAACTTACCATTAACCTTGTACCCAGACCCTTCTTATGCAAGTTTCGTCTGGAAATAATAAATACATGTTTTATTAATTCATTATTCATACAGTAAGCTTTAGGCATGCATATCCGATAAAGGTTAACGGAAAATGTGACCGGAACTCGGCTGTCTAAGAAAAAGAAGATGATCTTAAAATTGATTTTTTTACGGTTATCTAAACATTTAAGACGGGGGTATGCTGGCGAATTTTCATAATAGGCCGAGACACAGAGGAACCGTCGACAGATTGTGACATTAATTGTTGTTCACATTAAATCGTATTCATTCAACGGCCCAACGGAATATAGCCTAGCTGACAACGGAAACTCAAGAAGCTATTTTCAATCAATTTTTAAAAAATTTGTACTTCCGATCTGTCGTCCTTCTTTTACGTGCACATTTGTTAAGTCGCGTAAATCAATGTCGTGTTCGCCCGCGGGAAGCTTAAATCCGGATTTCAGGTATTTAGCTGCAGAGGAGATTAATGAAAAAAAAAAAAGAAAGGTGATTGAATTATGCAGTCATTGATGATAATGCTTTAATTTTTTCCTCTTTTACCGTCGTGGTTATTCCTCTTGGCTTGTGTTCCTGTCAATGCATTCCAAGAACTGAAGAGAATTTTAGTGAAAAATTATTTGTCAAATGCTATGAAATTGCCATTATTTTGAGAGTGGTTGTTTTTATTTTAATCAAACAATATGCACAATAAAAAAAATTTCTCTTAACTTACTTTTGAAAATAAAGCCAGCAATTAATTGAAAACAGCCAAGTCTCTCTGAATGCTACATTAAAGCTTAATTTAATTGGCCAAAAATAAACTTATTCTATTATTTAACCTCACCGTATCCAGGTTTTATATCTTTAATACCACCTGCAAAGCCTTCTCGGATGGATTAAATTTCAACGAAATTACTGTAAAGACTCATAAAAATTACTTAGCATTGTTTAAATTGTAGATTGAAACACGTGTCTTCAAAGTATTGAAACAATTTTTTAACAGAGATTACGTGTGCATGAACAAATTTCATATAAAAATTGTTTGAACACAACTTGTGCATCAAAGTTAATCATTTATAAAAAGCTTCAGCTTTTCCACTATGCTTGGGAATCTCTCCAATTTTGTTGACAAATCAAAATAAATCAGATGAACTTCATTTGTAACAAGATTGCTTAATACCTCTGAACTTGATAATCTTGACATCTTTGGCAGAGAAGCCTCCATATTGTCAGTTCACGAGACTGTTAATGTTTCATAAACCCCCTACATATGTTTCACTTTGTTTAATAGCTGTTCAGACGTGATTTTTTTACTCGCGCTTTCTTGTCGTTTGGCAGTTTTTTATGACAGAGCAGACTGTAATTTACCTTTAATGCATTTTGCATATGTCGTCTGTTTATGATAACATTTTGAAACTTTGAATATTGTTGATGGATTGGCAGGTCTGATGTCTTCCAACGCGTTAGGAATGCAGTTTCAAGGATAAGAGTCTGTCATCATAAACAAACGTTATGTAAAGGGACCAACCGCTTCAAAAGCGATCAGCGATATAAAGAATGAAGATCTTATGACATTTTATTAGTGAGATCATTTGTCATCTACCTTAAAAAGACGTTTTGGGTGTTAATCATTCCTGTTTTTATATTTTCAACAACTTTAACTGCATGTTTCTGGCATGTTTAATTCTAGGCAGTATCTTAATGATTTCTAGGAATTTTTTAATTGATCCTAGCTGTTTCGTAGATTGTGATCAGTGGTTAATTATAAGGTCGTGGTACCTTTGGCAAGGTTTTCAAGAAAGCTTGACGCTGACTATAAGTATCAATATTCATCATGTTCATTGATGCTGATTTGAATTTAGTTTCCTATCGATCGATAAGTTGATATTTCTGATTGATCTTTAACTAACCCCCACCCCTTTTCACCTTAACTTGAGGTTTATCTTGAGCGCGTTCACATCGTTAACCAGCAATGATCCAAGAGGGATAACTCCGGTATGCCCCAGTCGTAAAAGGGTTGGTCGAAGATAGTTGTTTGAGTTTAGCAAATAGCTAATTGAAACTTCAATAAATCTTGTGGATGCATTTAGATGCATTACGAAGGTATTTGAGATATTTGTGTTTTGCACTCCAAAATGATTTGTGGGATCAATTCTTCCAAGAGTTCATGTATGTTCAAGTACAATGAGAATTCGTGATTCATTTTCTTTCCTTATACTTTAACATTTTTTTTTAAAAACATTTAACTTTTTATAGTTAAAAAGAATTCAATTATTTTACATATAAATAAAACTTAGCACAAGATATATAGGTTGATACAATAGATTTACCTTCATAAGAGACTTTGATAACTCTTGTGTAATATTCCCAAAATGCTTTCTATCTAAGCAGTAAATGCAAAATTTTAAAATAGAAAATTATATCGTTAATTCCGTTTTTTCTGTCATCCTCTAATTTAAAATTACAGAAATTATATAACCGAAGACTATTTATAAAAATAATGTTTAATTTTGTTTTATATATCATCTGCGTCTTTTGAGTTTTATAACAGCGCTTCATTAACGGACCAATCTTATACATCGTTTTCTACAGCAGTCTATTTTCAAGAATACGTGGACAATTTGTGTGAATGTTGTCATGGTTTAAGCTTTAAACTTTATCGTCATTCGACTTAACATGCAAGAAATCTGCGACGGCAATTTTATAGCCAACTTGTTTAAGTACGGAACATTAAACTGAAGTTTTAAGACGATTACGCATATGGATGCCATTGATGTAGCTTTGATTGCCTGGATTTTACGCAACGTTGTTCGATGTTGAATCCTTTTTAGCCTCACTTAAGTTATTTGTAATCGCATTATCCCGTGTACATAATGTGCGTCTGTTATTACAGCAAATATGGATATAAAACGGCTATTAAAAACCCTTACGATCAGAGCACAGTTTTAGATGATGACCGCGGATGCCATACTCGACGTCACAGCAGACAAAAATGAACCCGCCATGACAGATTGTCCAAACAGGGATCCGAATCAGGCAGTTGACTTTAGGGAGAATGCTGCCCTGGGAGCAAATAGAAACTTTCCAAAATCGATAAAATAATGATTAATCTTAGAAAATACCGGGGAAAATTTTTCTTTCAAGAAAAGCTTCATTGTGTGTGATGTGGATAATTACTGTTCTTTTGCTTTGTTGGACGATACCAAGATTTATATCTTTTTGTATCTGCTTGCTTTAAACACTATATAATTATATCTTTTAGGTATTTCTCTAAAGGTGTGACCATATATTCATATGAAAATGCTGCCAGTATTCAAAAATTTTTAAAAAAAAATTGAAAGAAAATAACTTAAAGACAAAACTGATTTATTTTTTTTAAAAAATACATGTTAAATTTTTACACCAAAATAACACAATGAAATCTTTAATTAAAAGCAATTATCCATTAATATTTAGATGAAGCACTTTGTTTCAAGACGTCTTATAAATCCTTTTTTAAAAAAAATTAGTAAGTTCTGATTAAAAAACACAATTAACTGGTATTAAAAAATGATACTCCAGGCGCAAGGAAGATGGAAGGGCGGGGGTTAAGATTATTTTATGTTTGTTAAAAGACGAAATGGGAAAAAATAGGGAAACGAACACGTTTCTTCAAGACATCTACGGTAACCTTACTATTCCAGAATGCATCAATTGTAAACGAAATGTGCAAATACTGGTATTATTGAACATAATTCTTAACGTTTCCATCGAGTTCTTGTCTATTTGTTCCAATTAAGAAGAAGCAAGTATTTTCCCTTATATCAATCAAAAACATTTTTGATGAATAATTCAAACAATTTAGTTCGACATTAAACTCATATTGTCGACAATAAATTTCGAATGAGTGTCAAAAAATGATAATTCTGAAGATTTTAAGGGAATAAAATATATGGATTTAATCAGATAACCGTGGTCATTAGTTCATAAATCGGTTAACCTGATTTTGTTATCTATATGATTGTTTACAATAAATCACATATTGACCGACTTATTTTTTTTTACATCAGCTGTAAGATATATACATCCTAAAAACATTTATCTCAATTCTGTTTGTTATTGTTCTATATATATGATTCTACAACTTTTGATACTCCGTGTATCATTTGTTTCAGTCGAGTAAATTGTAACAATACGATTACATAAGAACCCCCTAGACCACTGAATCACATTGACCTGTCAGTGATTAATAAAGAAGGGCCGGACGTAAATGTACTTTTTTGGATACTGAAACAAAATTTTAGTTAATCATTTTAGTAATACAAGTAAAGTTATAAAGGTTTAATGCAATGTAATATTTCAGTTTAGCAGATCATGACAAGGAAAACACCACGGATGTAAATTGCTTGAAAGAGGATGCCGACTCGTAAATGGCACCTGATCAAACCTCAGTTTTCAGAGGTTCTTATTGACTCTGAATATTTAAGGAATCACTGTCTAGTTTTGAGAGTATGCCAGGGCATCAACAATAGTGGGAAACATGGGGTAATTTGCATAACGGGCGAAGCAAGTTATGCTAAAATTATCCCATGTTTCCGACTATTGTTGATGTCCCTGGCATACTCTCAAAACTAAACAGTGATTCCTTATATTTCCATTGCATTGTGAAATAAAATTGTAGACTTAGACATTAAGAATGTAGACTAATCGATTTGAATTACACGAGGACTTCCATGCCAATTTCAATAGTCCTCGCACACTGACGTCAAACACAAAGGCAACCGCACGAGATTTACATGCATATTTGGCCTCTTTAGCGTCAGACACAGAGACAGATGCGCACGAGATTTGCATGCGTATTAGGCCTTCTTAGCTGCTGACCTATCGACCTGCCTAATTTACATTCCGGCAGAATTATCAGGAAATCAACTCCGCTTACTTTCAAAGGGTTATTATAGAGAAAAAATTTAGAAATGGAAATATTATTGTTTTGTTTTTAAACTTTTGAGAGTGATCACTGTTCGCTAGCGCTATTTTTACAATAGGGATAGCGTTATCGTGTCTTCTGATAAATTATATGATTATAGCAGATTCCGATTTGCTGATTGCCTTTAAACCTTTTGCAAAGCTTCTAAAATAAATGTTATTTAATATCTGGCAAAAAAATCGGGAAAAAAAATCTTTAAAAAACCCTAATAAAATCTTCAAAAGTTTCTTCATTATTATTATTTCATCGTAGCATAACCAATGTCCAATGAAATACAAATGGTACTGAACCTAATTTAATTTACTACCCTTTGTTTAAAACCCATGTGTATACTAGATGACGCATGCATCATCATTTGAAAACCATTAACAGAATTACTATTAAACGATAGAAAAAAGGATTTGTACGTTTAGCCGCATAATACATGGAAAATAATATAATTATGTTACAATTATTTGGCAAAAAAGATAACTGAAAACGATTTATGCAAAGCTGCTCACAAAGAGCATGTTCTACGTTTGAATAACCGAGGACAGGATTACTAATGTCCTCAATTTATATTTTTCAAATATTAATGTCCAGGAATTAAAATGCAAACTGAACTGAAATAAAAGCCATGTTTATTTCATTCTATAATCAAATTTTCAATTTGAAAGATGTCAGTTTTAAGGTTATATTATATGTTTTTTTAGTTTTCCATTTCACTCAACTACTTTATACTTTCGGAAGTATTAAAACTCTCGAGGAAAGTATGATGGTCGATCTTCTTTTCCCTTCATTGGCTTGTGTCTATACTTCCTTATGAGATAGGATCTTTTTATCTTCTCCCATTCCTATGAGGTATTGATTAAAATTAACATGTTATATAGTAACACTGTCTTATGACCAGAAAAAGTGTATTTGTTCTGTGGTCAAAAATGAAATACCAAGGTCACTATAGGGCGCTAACCCGAAAATCCATTTCAAGCAGTTATATCTCGGTAAAATAAGACTAATTTTTAACGTGTTAATCAAGAATAAATGGATGTCTGGTTTGGTGGGGTCAAAACAATGTATTCCTTAAGCGAAATTTTAAAACAAGTTGAATGTAAGTTAAAAACAATAACCCTTTACCTCCCAGCCCTCACGTTCAGTAGCTGACTTGCACAATATGTATAATACAATACCAACCAGACCCAACCTGACACTCGAGCAATATCGGGGACTGCTTTTGGCTTCGCTGTTGGACTGCTCTAGAAAGCAAACCTAGCAGTCGCATCCCGGGATCTAAGTCATCATGATACTTATATTTATTTGTAAATACTTGATTATGTTCAATTTATGCTTTTTTAGCAAGTCGACCTTGACCTTCCATTATGTAGGATGCGCCTCAAATTCTTATGTCTGTACGCTTTTTGGTCAGCGGAAGTGTTGCGGGCATCCATTAGTCTTAAACAGATTTTCTTTTTATTGGTTTTCTGCACTTATTTATGGTGTATTAGGAAAACACTAGGTTGTTTTAACATTCTTACATAATTCCTTGGTTTAACATTAAAACATAAATCATTGGAATTTTGTCCTTTATAAGGATCAATTTAAACCGACCCTGGGAAATGAACGCATTTAGAAATCATTTAACCCAGTTTTGGTTTCTGTGTTCACAAGTTTGTTAATGTTCCTTGAATTTATCAAAATTCATAAAATTTGTTCTTTCCTGTGTCATGTTTTGAAATCAGAATTCATAACTGGAGTATGTATGGAACTCCAATGCTTATTTTTCAAATAATTGCAAAGGAATGTAGTTTGGATTTGTATCTTGTAATACATTTCTAAATACGCAACGAAAAATACCAATTTAAAAATGACGGCTTACTTGCCGAAGCATTGTTAAAAGTAAAACATATATTATATTATAATACATACATAGGCTACGCATATGGATGGAAATTAAATAAAAAGTTCCTTGAGTATGGAAAATAAACATATATGTGACGTATATTTCTGTAGGAGGCAATCGAGGAGAAAAATTACATGTTATGTGGATTGGGGGAAGCCAAACTTTTATTTCCCCTTTCAACAGAAACGTATGTGTTCACCCAATGTAAAAACCCACAAACCTTTTATATTTAGGCCGTTCTCTGAGAGACATCCCATAAAAGACAAATCTAGACATATATTGAAATTTTTGTGGAGTGCTTGCATAACGGTTCGTCAATGAAGGAACAATTTAACTTTCTTTTGAAACTTGAAGTATTCGGCCTACTGTCTATAACACCGAAAAAAAAACTTTGCTCATTACAAGCTCAATAGCAGACATAAGATTTAGTTTTCTCAAACAGATATGATGTCAGTCTGTTTTCTGAAATCGATATTTATTAGGATTATCTGGGAGCAGGTGAAAAAGAAAACCTTCGCAACGGGATGAAGGAATTTCTGCAATATCGCAGAGCCAGATCAAAACGTCTGAAGACAAGAAGGGACAGATAATTTCTCTTCTGTAATTGTTTCTATGCATTGATGTTTCTTTGTTAATATAAGCAGTAGAACACGAAGTCTTACAAAACACTTATGAATCATTAACTTTGTACTAGTGATGGAAGAATACTGCAATAACTAAAATTCATGTTTCTAGAATTTGAGTAACCCGTCTATAAAATTCCTTTATATGTAAACTTTTTCATGAAACTTATACTTATATACAATAATGTATAATACATTTATGAAACTGGGATACGCCAAAACAAACTTTTCAAGGCGTACAGCTACTGTATAAGCTTTTGATGACAGAAAAACCCCAAATCACATATTTTTCAATTTTATTTTTGAGTCTGTCAACCTGGGGCCCGTTTTACAAAAGGACTAACGACTAAAGATCAAATTGAATTCTTCATTTCACTTTTTAAATAACATTATATCGGAAATTTTTTTTAGAAGGAATGTGGTAAGATGTTTTTACATTAACAATTTCAAAGAGAATTCTTAATTTCGCAAAATTTAACATTCATCAGAAGTTTTTGGTCATAGTCGTAAGTTTTTTTTGTAAAATGGGCCCCTGGACTTTACCACAATTGTAGGACGAATTTGTCTGATAAATTTTATTGCAGTCTAGTAAAAAAGCTTAAATATTTGAGATGAATATTTTTGGGTACTAGTATAAATACTGTAATCAAAAACCTTAATCCCTGATCCTATGGTATGAAGGAAAGGGCAATAAACAATTCCTCCAAAGCCTGTCGGCATTCAGCATTTCAGGTGAATAAACCTCGTGGAATTTCCATTAAACTTCGATCAGGAACTGATCATTTCAAGAAACCTGTAGCGAATGACAAAAACATTATCAATTATACGTCTGGAAAAAAAGGAAAGATACATAAATATTGAAATATAATGGCCAAAAACGCTTCGTAAAATACTCTTTGATAACATCTTATCGGCAAATGTACTTGTAAATATATCAATCCGGGTTGTCTTTGTGAGGCATATTATTAGCTTTGTCGCCGTTCAAGGCTGCACTGATCATACGCTTCAGCAAAGGGAACACGAAACTCGTCCGAGAATCTGAACAAAACAGATACAGATTTTTTTTGTATCTGTATCGAAGTTAATTTTTCGAAATTACCTTCCCTTAGCAAAATCCTTTTTGGGCATATTCAATGGATCGATGGTGCAAACTTTAGTAATACGTTCACTTGGTTACAATTCTTATACACATGATCCAGAGCCTTAGAAAATAGGCCCAACCCCAATATTTTTTACTATATCAATGGTATATTAAATAATAGAGTACCGAGGTACATTGTGGACGTTTTGCTAACGTGACAATGTGAACAGAACTTATGAACTGATGAAAGTTCCATAAACAGTCTTCCAATCTTTGAAGTACAGGAACATGATGGACATCCTTCATGCTATAATACACTCAATACACCAGCTTATATTTAAAGGAGAAGCATTCTCTCGACATATCTACAAAGCATTAGGTTTTTCCGGAATGTCTGTAGTTTGGAGTCTCCAAGTGAATTTTATATGAAGCTCAAGAACGTACTGAATGAGTAAAACTTTATTGGCTTAAGTACAGATATACTGAGTATGTAACAAATATATTGCATGATTTTACATGGATTGGACAGCTGTCTGTACTAGTTCGTTTCAGGTTAAGCTTGTGAATTAAGCATTATTATGCTGTGTTAATTGTATGATATGATAGTGCTTCTTTTGCTATGCTTCTTATGAAAAGATCACTAGTATACTTGAATTTCATCACCCAAGAAAAAAATAATTGGACAAAGTGCAACAATTCTTTAAAAAACCCTTCAATGCAGTATACACAATGGTTCCTTCACAGTAAGATTGTTCAATCGGATGTGGTCAGAGCGTCTGCTCTACAGTCGAACAGTAAGCCGTCAATCCTTTCGTCGCGGGTCCGACCTAACCCTAACCCAATGGCCCTAAGAGCCGAGTATAGGACAAAATTTCCAGCTTTCCACCGGCAAGTGGTGGCGTCTCCATCTGAGTGAAAAATTATCAAGAAGGACGTTAAATAACAGTCAATCAACCAATTTTTATTCCAGTCATATTTAAAATCTGTTTAAGACCTACTGAGTAGTTTAATCTCTTTTAAGCTATCTGTAATACTACATGACATGTGCAATTAATTTGTTTATTAATATAAATTAAAAGTTTCCGATATTCAGAAATTAAAAAAAAGTTCTTTCAAAAGAATCTTAAAAAAAATAAACATCACATATAAATATTCATCAGTAACATTAATAGGTTGTCTTCCATAATATGATAACTCTAGAGGTTGAGGTAACTGAATAAGCTCAGTCCTGATAGAGACACATTCAACCAAAGGATGCAAATAACTTGAACAATTATTCAATTCATTATGAATTTTCGAAAATGATAAATGTCAAAGGCATATTTGTGCATGATGTTTGATCGCAGAAAGTTTGGTCATCAATGCGCACTTAATATTTTTATCCATTGATTGTCTGTCAACGTCATACTGATGTTGACGTGTCGCTCCATATTCCTGGAAACTCGACTGGGCCAATGGTTGTGATAAATAGACATTTGTGCCATTAAACCCCTTTGTTTGACAGACACTAAGTGCCACGTTATTGCAATTTCAACAATTCTCTGTTTGGATGCGATCTTTAGATATTAAAACGAAAAATAAACTACATAATAAGGAATATTTAAAGCTTTTAAAAATGCAGTATCGAACAGCAAGGAGATCTCACTAGGAACGAAGAAGATATTTTCACAACCTAAATGGCCTAGTGTGCTGTCTGGCTACCAGAGATAAAGAATAAATTCCTTCACCTCGTAAATGATTAATTGACCCCAAGCAACGCATTTAAGTGTGTCGTCAGTTTCTCATTAAATTTATTCTCTAGAAGATATTTCCACCCCATCTGCTCCAATGCTAGTCTCATTCTTTGCATCTTCGCAAGTAATCGAATGCATTTGAGATCATTGCGTAAACAAACTCACTTTTCTGCAAATACTCCTTGATTTCACGTCCTTGGTTTTCATCACTTGTGGAAGTGCAATGACAAGGAAGTTCTAAACAACTGCCGGTTCTGAGATAAAAGAACGATTTAGTTCACTTTTTTGAAAGAGCATTTTGGATAAGGGATTTTCTGTGTGAGAATGAAAACAGTGTTGTTTTGGATGAAAAGCATGACGACAATCCCCATGAAGCCAATCATGGGGTCATGAGCTAAGTTTATCGCGTATTAAAAACGTAGATATTTCTTGTCAAAAAAGTTTGAACTTCACTGAAAGAGTCCTTGCTACGCCCCAAGATGAAATTGATCTCCATATTAAGGAGTTATTCTGGGAGTTTAATGGCAGAGGCATTTGTTTGTTATCGTTGTGCCTGTCCAGGGATTTATGATTATACCGTTTGAAAAAAAGTATTGAGTCTGATAAATATTTCCAGGGTAGCATGTGAATGAGGAACAGAGGCTTCAAATAATGAAGTGTTTATGTATCTGTTTAAGATATAACAAGCATCGATCAAACTTCGTGAGGCTCTCTGACCGATAGTTTGCTATTTTCTGCAGTGATATCGTTAGGGTTCATCCGGATTTTCGTCAATAAAAATATTCCAGATTTCAGTATCGTGAGTACGAATCATTCGGAGAGATATAACCCGAATTTGTTCTGTTCATGCATGTGAGAGAAATATTCTTAAGCTTATCCAATAAGTATAGGGAGTTTCTCTCGCAAGGAGTGGAGACTTACAAATATATCTGTAAATACTGGACAAGTGAAATGTTAACTATTATTTCATGTGTGAACTAAAAAATTAGTAAGGAATGAACATCGACACAAACCGTCATGCCTTCTATGGTCCGTTTCTTCAGTGACGTTGCAACGACCACTGCTATCACTTCCGGTAGAAGAAGAAGCACCCTTAGAAGAGGTTCGGAAATCGGTGAACGTTTGGAACATACGATACATCTTACTTCTCATTCCTCTACACCTTCTGCACATGAAACGGTAGTACCCGAAACCTCCGAAGGAGCATCTTTGTAAGTTCTCCCATATACTTGTAATGCATTTTGACGTCTTCATGACATATACATACGACTACATTTGTATCTCAAATTGTTATCAGCAAGACTCAGTTTTTAATGCACAATGTACAATAGCATTACTTTTATTGGCCTATTTGCATAATGCTATTGCACGGGTCACACGTACTTTTCAAATTACTGTAAAAATAAGTTTCACCTATCCCATAGCTTTACTGAAGTAGTGAAGCTTTTACTCATTCCACGTTGCTATGCCTTTGTTGAAAAATACAGGTTTGTACTTTATGTGATCTCTGTTAGCAGCGTTTTTGTTAAGTTTATCCTTTGACTTATTCCTGTTCCCTCCTTTGGGAGCAAAGGGCTACTTTGTTAAGTTTATACCATCTGTTAACACTCTGAAGTGTTCAATCGGTAAAAAATGTTGCGTGTACACTTGATCAACTGTGTTAGGACTATATACTCGAGTGCATGT
Organism: Saccostrea glomerata; assembly: GCA_003671525.1. Classification (NCBI taxonomy): domain Eukaryota; kingdom Metazoa; phylum Mollusca; class Bivalvia; order Ostreida; family Ostreidae; genus Saccostrea; species Saccostrea glomerata. Next base: position 367,568 of record PRKT01000035.1, on the reverse strand, counting down.
ACGTGACTCTTTAAAAAGTGACAATCGTCACATTAACACGGGGGGTATAACCACCACGGGATCTTAAAAACTTGACCCAGATATTTCTTCATAACTGCTTCCATATTTGTGTTCCATTGCCCAGTTAAATATCATGAGGAAGACTTCCGCGAGAATAATAAATCAAACTTATCCTGGATAGGGGATGAGCGTTTACCGCATTCGATTCCTATATTTTAATGCAAAAATGTAAGTTATTTCTTGTCAAATTCATGCATATCTATCTTCTTTATTTTATTTTTTTGTTCGCCCAATCATAACAAAAAAGCACACGGCAGGTGTGACATGGTATACTTACTTATACATGGTAACTGATCCAAACTCTGATATTCTAAAAAGTCCATGTGGCCTCTGCCTCCAGTGTGTATTGTTTCAATAGACTTTCTGGATTGATAAGTGTATATTGTCTCCATATTTCATTCATTTTCCGGGTGTTAATTCGAATGGAATGCTTATACAGACTTAATAACTTAAAACGTTGAGACCTTTACTTGTTTATTTATTATAATATGAAAAGTCCATACTGTCTTAAAGCCTCTTGTTAAAGAATTCTGTATATAGCTACATTTTGTAGTACCCCCTTGCAGCCCTGCAATGAACAAGCTTAGTTCTCTATCCCTTGAGCACTACTTTTTATATTGTAAATTTAATAAAAGTACTTTGCGATGATTTGTAATTATATGAAGACGTAACGCTCCCTGCTTTTGTGATTGAATAAAAATTACTTTTCATCAGTTGTCGATGATTTATTACCGTTGTGGATATCGGTACATGGTTTCTATAGAAAATAACACAATATCCAATAAGCAGCTGCGATATCATATGGATTTGCTTTATGCAACCTTTGAAATGCACAAAAAGAATCTCTTAATATGCTTCGTATTAAAGCCTCAGTAAAATATTATATTGAAGATTCTAGAATGCTTTTTAAACACATAATTCTTACTTTTGAGATTTCTTTTCAATTTTATTTCTGCGTTTATCTGATTAATGTTATTAAGATCAAAGACATCTTTTGTATTCCTCTCTTTTTTTTTTTAAAATTTAATTATTGAATTCAAGATTAGCATTCATCTCGTACATAATTAACGATATGATAATTTAATGTTAGATTTAACTTCAACTAAATAATTCAAAATTTAAACAAAACATGGTAATTTTTGTAATAAATGGTTTGAGTGAACTTTTCCGTTTTCAAGACAGGGGTTTGCCTTGAGACATTGTAAGAGGTACTCCTATCCAATGTACCATTCTCTTACACATATGTAGTGTACTTTAAAACTTCAATGTTTGTTTTATGCTTCAATGTCTATTTATAAATTGTATTGCCAAAAAAAAATTTTCCGGATAATAATGGGATGATTTGTGATATTTAAAACGAGACAAGGTATTGACAAACAAGTTGATGAAACAAGAAAATTAACAGTTTGGTTTAAAGACATCGAATTCCTAGTTCTATGGACGATACAACGACCTTGTTGGCAAATACAATCTATTATTTAGTCAAAATTTGACAGGCGTTTTTCAATCAAATATTTAATTCATCATCTACATGCACACACTGACTTTTCCCGATTATGACAAGGTACACGGTGGGTATGTCCGTTTTGCAGGGGACCGTCACTCCTCCGTGGCACCTGATCTCACCTCTGATGTTTTAGACGTTCGTGTTCGTTCTGTCATGTTCTAAATTTTAATTACTCCCACCCGGTAAATTCAAAATTTAGAACATGACAGTTCTACTCCTGATTTGCATTCTGAACTTGAATACTATTCATTATTTCTATTCAGTTTCATGTAGCAATGTTTCCCCCTTAATTTTACCGGATAGATACATTATTATGGATAACAACTCTTATTGAACCAAAATGTTATTTCACTCAAATATATCTATTATGTTGAATTTTACATATGATTTAGAAAAATAATTTGGCCTCACTGTAAAAAGTTGAATTTAGTAAAATGATTGTGTGCCAAAGTTCGAACTTTTTGTACATGTAGGTATATCCTAATACATGTACATGAGATTTAAAAAGTGTTATCTTTTCTTTGAATTCGTTTTCAAAGCGTAATCAAAAATTTGCGAATGAGCCATTTGAAGACAGTAGATAAACGCTATATGCACTTCACCTGTGGATATCAAACATAAATGTAGATGGGCCATAGCAGGTGGTTTTTTGAGAGGAAGATCGACTTGTGTTTTGAAAACACTCTGAAGGATGAATTGCTTTGACGATAATGATTGCTCTAGACGTGTTCACCTGACAATTCTTGGATAGGGAGCGTTAATTAGCAAAAATTGGAGATCAAGAACAATAAATATCAGAAAAGATTCCCCTTCCTTCTGTCGTTATGTGAAGAAGCAGCCTGTAGGAGTGTACAAAACAGATATTTCCAATAACTAAACAATTCTTAACGCATACATGTACCTAAGCCCAAAAGAAGCTTCGAACTTTTTCTTGCGTGTTTACAAAAACGCTTACAATTGAAAGATTATTTTCTAAAGTTTTTGCGAAGTCTATGTAAAGGAAAGAATTTTGGAAATTGACATTGCGTTTTCAAGTTTGTAAGCACCAAGAACTTCTCATTCTAAGTGCACTGTTACTTTAGCTCAAGGTTAGCAATTTAACTTTCAAATATGAATTTCTAATTTTAATTATAGATTTTGTTTAAAAAGGTATTCCGCCTTTGCTATCAACTCCAATATGCTTTGAAATAGTCCCTCATTAGCAAATTTATAATGAATAATAACTAAGAATGTCTATGTTGTATGTTCCTGATTATTATCATTAAAATTGAAATTAAACTTGTAGTTTTACTCAAAATATCTCAGAACATCAAAGAATTTGATTGATTAAAAATAGAGTAAGTTCAGAATGTGGTATACGTGAAGTACATGTAAACACTAGTATATTTTTAGCGAACCGTCATTCTTTTAATAATAAAACCACGAAGAACTATACTGGCGAATAGAGTATATGAACACTAAAAGGGACAAAGCAGTGCACCACGTGTTCGCAAATCGATACTACTTTCCGCGAAATAAAACTAACGAATTCGAAAAAAAAAATGTTTTGCGTAACTATTCTTTACACAAAATATTTTGGTCTTTAATTTGGCACTCGTATGTTCTGCTTCTGGTGCTCTCGGATATCACTGGTATATTGCCCTAATAGCTAATATGTACAATAATAGCTAGTTGTATGTCATGTTGTAAAGAAAATACCAAAGGACAAGGTATGGTAAAGGCTGAATTAGGCCCCAGATGTGATATGAAAAGTAAAACATAGTTGAAATAGTGATAGTTTGCAGTTAAGAAATGTACAAGTTCCATTTTTTCAAACTACATTGGTTTTGGTTCAGGGGTATACTACAGGGAGGCTTCTTTTAAAAAGATGCTAAAGTTGGTCATTTTACAGAATCAATTTTGATCGAGTTTCGATACTCCTCCGTGCAGAAACTTTTAACTCAGGGAAATATAGGACACATGCTTGCCTATCTGATTTTTTTTATATACACGTTGATGCATCATATACAGACTACAGTTCGTGAAATATGTATTAATAATGTGATTAGGCAAGATAGTGCTCTGTGTTTTGTTTCACTAAAAATCGATGAAAATTTGCTTAAATGGGAGAAAATGCGAAAATTGGTCATATATTTTTTTTACCTTTGTTTTTCCAAACATTAGAACTAGAATACTCATTTTTTAAGAGGGGTGACAACCACCTTGTAATGAAGAATTTTTGTACTCTCCTGGAGACACCACAAATTAGGGCGAAAAGTGGTCTAATCATATCTTGTCCTTTACAACATTATTGCCATCCAATACATTCAAAATTGAGAAGGGCAAATGTATATGATGCGGTAGAGAAGCAATATTTCAGGAATGTAGAGATTTGTTTCTTCTTAAAAATTTGCAGAAATACATAAACTACGGGCCAGAGATGTGTAAAAGGGTGATAAACAACAGCATTTTCTCTTTAGTTAACTACACGATTGTAAAACTTAGATTGGCTATAACGACTTAAGATATTTCAATAACAAAAAAAGAGTTTATTATTATAGGGATTTTAAAAAAAGCATAAAAAGTAAATAATGAAAAATTATACATGAATTCTAAGCATTTTGGAGACCCCTTGTTCAATTCTATTTTGTCAAATGACACTATATTTTGGTACTCAGACAGGGTCGTTGAATTGATTTTGTCTGTGTCTTAAAACATATGTGATAGTGCAACATCTGGATACAACACTAAGGGGTTTTTTAAGTGAATAAATATCACATATATTAACAAGTATGTATACGTGAACTGTCAATGACGTGTTGAACTTGGTTTTTTATGGATAATTATAAATGCGGTAAGCCTTTTAATTCTTAATTGAATTCTGAAGTTAATTAGCTAAGTGGACGTACAAGTTACATGTATATGATGCATATTTTTACCCTTGACCGATTCGTCTACGAGTCCCTTTTGTGTAATCTGAGTATTTCTATAGTTTTAATAGAATGTTTAATAATAAAAAGAAAAACATTGGTTTCTCTTATTTTCCATGTACATGTAGTATTTTTCGTCCAAATAACCATAAACAAAATTCATATGTACAATTAACATAGTCTTTACATTACAAGTATAATTAAAATTAACCCCAACCAATAAAATATGAAATTCTGCATGTTTTATGATTTTGATACCCGGTTAATTCCATTATATTTACATTTGCAAATGTTTTCCTTTATATTACACTACTGAAAGCAAGCGTTTTTATAACTGTTTAAATACAGGTACGGGGTCAAGAGGTCATAGATGTTCGTATGTATAAACGTTCGACATAATTTCTCAGTGACGTCATAAAGGGTCGACGCGCGTTCAGTGGATTACATACATACCGTTAGGTTTGAAAAATAATGCATTTCACACGTTAAAAGTCACAATCCGGCAAATTTAAAGTATGAATAAGTCACAAATGTAAATATAAGTAATAAGGTATCATTTTTTGAGTGTTATTGGGATGTAAAACGGGTTGGCACATGATCAAATCTATTTTGGCACATGATCAAATCTATTTGATCACGTGACCAACCCGTTTTACATCCCAATAATACTCAAAAAATGATACCTTATTTCTTAAGTAAAACAATTTTTCTCCGAAGATTACAGTGTACTTTGTAAGAGATCATTCGTGTTTGACTGCGGTCCTACAAGATATATTTGTTTGTATGTTGTTTAAGGTACATTTATTAACGCATAGGCACTGGTTTAATGTCTCTCTCGAGAATGTTTCACTCGTATGGGGACCCCACCACTTGCCGGTGGAGAGCTGCAAATTCTGTCCTATACTTTTCACTTACGGCCATTGAACAGTGAGGGATCTTTTTCGTGCCAGCATCTACTGCGTCATGGGATCTCGGTCTTAACGGTCTCATCCGAAGGACCTGTCTTCACGTGCCATAGTGGGATTCGAACCCACGACGTAATGAACAACTCCTCACTCCGCGACTCTACGGTAGACGCTCTTACCACTCCGCCACGCGGGCGACCCTACACAATTTGAAATAAAACCAATTACCATGGGATCACGCGATTTCAAGTCATTAAATTGAACAATGCTGAGAAAACGTTTTGCAAATGTAGAAACTATAAATATTTTTTCAAGTTTTCGGATTTTCATTTTATATTTTCATTATAATAATGGTGTCATAAATTGAGAATATACATTTACATTACACGATACGTACCTGAAACTGCTATACAATTTTTTAACAAGAGATTACCTAAATTGTTTATTTACATGTAGAATTTTTTCCCCTCCACTGTAAAGCGAAACTTATTTACATTAATGTTTCTTAAGGCCCTTGTTTGCTTTTTATTCAAGGTTTTCATTTTTTTTTAAATTTCAGATAAATACTTCGTCTTAAATTAGCGTTAATTAGTAGATTTACATATTCATCGTCATTATTTATCTATTTTTTCCGGGTTTTCCCTCTGAGGTTGAACTGAATTCCATGCTAATCTTAGACAGAGTTCCCCAATCCTATTTAGAAGCAACCCAGACAAGCAGAAAATAACATTTAATCTTCCAAACTTACCGAAGTTTATAGTCATGTCTAATGAGAAGGGAAAAAAGCTACAACAAATTTGTTTTAGTATCGAATCGATTCCTCATGCAGTTTTTCCACCTCATTTTACATGATGCTGGCTTTGAATAATTATGCAAATAGTACAAGAGAATAAGAAACTGAAATGAGTGATTTAAATCCGTTATTGTCATGTATAATGTTTTTACAAATATCTCGCTGGCATTTTAGGGTGGATGTAAAATCTGTTGATCATAATAAAACCCATGGGAAGATGTTCCTGGGTAATGTAATAACTGATAATGCATGTGATCATAGTTTGAGCTAGATTTTTATGGCATTTGCAATTGGGAATCCATTATCAGGAAAGATTCCGCTAAAGACGCAGCTGACATTCACACAAACTTTACTGCTTTGCTAGAATTCAGATAGTGCACAGGACAATACCTGTAATTCTCTAAGATATAGAATTGTTTGTTTTAAATTATTTTGTCCATAGATTAAACAGATAGCAAAACTATATTTGAAACTTTGAATAATTATCAATAAAAAATATATATTATTTTAGAAAGATGCTCAAGTCAAGCGTAGTACAAGTAGTTTTCAAAACCATTCTCATATATTGATCAAAGCAATGAAGTGGGCTATTTTCTGATCGAATAACGTCCGGCGTCCGTCTGACGTTTGTAATTTTTTCACATTTCGACTTGTTTTCAAGAGTCATATAGCTAATTTCAACGAAACTTGCAAAAAAAGAATCTTTGAAGAGTATTTAAATTTATTACAAGAAATGCCATGTCCTCTTTCCAGGGGAGATAAGTAAGAATTCGTGAAAACGCGATGGCATATTTTTAGAAATCTGAGGGACCACTGTTTCGGATAAAATCATGAAACTCGAAATTTGAAAGCTTCAGGACTATGAGATTTCAGTTCGATCACATTTTGAACCTCTGGGATAGGATGGAACCAAAATATGTAATCAAAGTTATACATAGGAAAAAATCCTTAAAAATCTGTTCCTCGAGATTTTACTGTATGGAAGCATCCTAAGGTATAATAAACACTGAAGTATGTTCAAATTCTGAACCCGGGGTTATGGAGAGGTTATAATACATGTTGAAAGATAAACATCATCATATTTTCAGACAAAATCTGATGATGAACAAAAGCACCATAATTACTCAGGTGAGCGTTGAGACCAATGGGCCTCATGTTAATAAAAATCGCACTCAAGCTTTCGTTATAGTGAGAAAAAAAGAAATATCAAGCTCGAGATGTTCAACAGTGCGGGATCGAGGACAACTCTCGGTTAAAGATACAAGAAAATTTTTAAATTAACAAAGTGAGCAAATAAATTAATTGAATTTCATAACCTTTTATACTTATAATAATTTAAACATGTGAATTCATGCACACGAAGCAAGTTTACCAAGTAAACTTTCGCGAGAATATATTTGTCATCGCCTGGAAAAATAAATAAAGCTGATACAATTTTATAAAATATAGACTCCGCGCTGCTTTGGAGCAATTAAGTAATAAAAATGACAAAATATCATCGCCAGTATGATGAAATTAGGCATACACTTTGCAATCAATATTTGCCCAGTCCCTAGTCTGTTATTATGAGGTGGCCTACACACTTTTCAGTATATAAGCCCCAAAGCATATCGCACTGCGCAATGATAATAGTTGCGTTGCCCCATCACTAAATGCCTTTGGCTTTTCTGCTCAGATTTTTGCCTGTCAGAGTCGTTTTTCAATTAGGCCATATAACATTGGGTGTTGCTAAAACGCGGAACGGAAAACGGAACGGAAAGCGGAACGGAACGGAAAACGGAAATTTTTTGTCAAACAAATAACATAGATTCTATATAAATAAGATAAAAGAGCAATATTCTTGATGTAAAATTCATATTTAATAAAAAATTTTGTATTCATGACTATTCATGCACACCCTCCGCTCAGAACTGGAGTGGTGTATTAGCGATGCCCCCCCCCCCCCTTTTCAACAGGCCCGTCGCAGATTAGGTCAAGGAAGATTAAGTGGTAGTGTTTGGGGAAAAATGGTACTGAAAAAAATTCGACCACACCCACCCCTTTCCCTAATGAAATAGGATTTTCGTGTTTGGGCAAAGGACATATCCCCCTCTTTTTTTTTTTTTGCTTGTCAAATTTTTTGTATGTTGGAATTTTTTTACTGATCCCCCACCCCCTCTTTCAATTTGTCTCAAATGCCAATGTCTGCAAGGACAAAAATAACTAGTTTGGACATTCAGATTAAGCACGCAGTGTCGAATTTGCGAATTGATCATGAAAGGGGGAGAGACAGTTTCGGGTTTGGGTAGGGACCGACAGCCACATTAAAAACCAATTTATTAAACCTTTATTATATTTTAGACACAAAAAGGGGGCATATCTATGACAACTTTTCAGACCTTTCCGATGAGCGGGAAAACAAACTCATTTTTAAGGGGACGTTCATAGACACCTGTACCCCCCCCCCCCCCCCC
>PRKT01000035.1:314117-358718 GCA_003671525.1 Saccostrea glomerata | reverse complement strand
CCCCCCCCCCCCCCCACACACACACACATATGCACCGCAAACAAACAAAATTTAACTTATTATATCTACCACATGAAAATTTTGTCTTTCCAGAATTTAAATATATAGAAAGCAACTCTATTTTGTATAAAATTTTAACAACCAGTGTGTATAAGAGATGTTTATTCGAGCTTGCGTAAAGGTTTGCCCTAAACGTAATCTTATATAATAATTTTTTTCACATTTTATTTCTCTTTCCATGGTTCATCTAGATATCAAATATTTGCTCCCCCAGTCATAACCTTTTTACTACGGAAATGTTCGTTCAAGTTGACATTCTCACACTTTTTGTGTAATGTAATTAACGTAGTAAGCGTAAAAAAGAAAAAGTATTGAAAGATATTGGAGTTGGAACTTATCCCCCCTCCCGAATCAAACAATTGTCTTTTTGTGTTTTCGCTTGTCAATACTTTTCAAGTTCGTTACCCCCCTTTTTTCAAATTCGATTCTAGGTGACTGCTATGTAAGCGATTTTCGTAAGTAAAAGACCGAGCATGACAAAATTAACTTGTATTTAATAGTGAATATTGAATATGTACAAGATATATCGTTTATGATAAAATTTGTGTATTTAAAGTGGTTTAATACATAATAATATATTCCGTTTTCCGTTCCGTTCCGCTTTCCGTTCCGTTTTCCGTTCCGCGTTTTAGCAACACCCATATAACATTATCTGAACAAAGAGAAGCATGATGTAACTGGGGGTATATAACGCAGGACTTTTTTTTCAAATGTTAATTCAACGAAATGGTAGCTCACGATATTAAAAACAATGAGTCAAAGCAAAAGTCAGTCCAACTCATACTAAGGACGTGCGTGGGAAGTTTAATAATGGAATGTTTCTGTAATTTTCTTGGTTTTGAATTACAGGTTCTCGTGTAGCTTACGAAAGGAATTGGTCATAAATCAGATTTTTATTACAAAGCTTTACATGTTTCTTCAAGAAAAACAGAAAAGTAAAATTAATATTCAAAACTCGTTCTCGCAAGGGAAAGAACGATGTACGTGTATCTATATTTTTTTTCAGAACATACAATATACATACACCGTACATGTTTGTCCATGTATAGTGCAAAATTAGCTAGACAAAGTCATTTCTCAATATAGCGAAAGATTAGTCATATGTTTGGTAATTTTCGGGTTTATTGAAAACAACATTCTCGCGTACTGCTCTATTAAAATACGCATATTGAGCAATATATTTCTAAGTCATCAAATATCTGAACTCATATAAGTTACTTTAATTTAACCTTATATTCTATATACTAGATTCTTGCATAGGGTATTTGATTTTTTCCAGTTATTGTTAAATTAGGCTTTCAACTAGAATGTACAGTTTGCGTGCATGTTCTTCATATCTGTTCCACTGCGAGTTGTTGGCGTTTGAGCAATGCTCTCAGAATTTGTTATTTCCTGAATGGGAAAGAATAGACAGGGGTTTAAATAGAATATTTATTTACTCTTTGCATAAGAATTACAAGCATGCTTTGTACGCAGGTAATTTTCGCAGTGTTTACTTATAACAGTTTTGCAACGTGTAAAACAATTTACGAGTTTGTCACTCGAAGATGTACAAAGATATACATTTCAAATTATAATCAGGTCTTCGAATTCATAACGTATAAAAGTTAAAAAAAAAAAGAAGAAGAAAAAATAACTTAAAATTTCACTGAAGATGTTTAATTAAAGGCGTTTTTTAATTGATATATATGTGTCGTAATCTTCCATGGTAAGACTTCTTAAACTTTAAGTCAAAATCTATTTTGTGATAAAATGAGGTAGAAGCCATTGACAACCAGTCTGAATTAAAACTTTATTTACATGTATATATTGCATTGCAAAAGTGCTGTTGTCTACAATATTGCGTATTCAAGTGAATATATATTAAATAACATCTGACGTGTAGACGATTACAATTTTGACATAAGTGTTAGATTTGTTTCCCTTACTTATGCAACAGTATCTAAATCGAGGTAGGTTATTTTCAAACAAGTTGATCAAAAGTGAATATCAGCAATCTCATTTATTCATATTTTATAAGTTCTATGTTCGATACAATGACCTTGTCAGCAAATATAATCCATCATTAAGTCAAATGTTGACTGACATTTTTCATACATATACTAATTGTAAGGCACTGAATTGTCGACGGATTTTTCCGTTATTTCCTGATCATGACAAGAAGCACACGGCGGTTGTGAGCGTTCGGCAAGGGATGCACACTTTCGCATGGCACCAGATACCACCTCTGATGTTTTAAATGTCCGAGTTTACTCTGCTCCAAAATTTGAATTTTTTGGTTGAATATACTGCTCATTTTCTCCATACATTTCATTTTGCGATCCTGTAGCCTGGTTGACTGGTATTGCGTTGAAAATTTTATTGAATGAATCTGTCGAATTAAGTAGAATTTCGAGGCACAATGGGCAGTAATCCCATCGCTCTCATTTTGTTGGGTTAATTTGCTTACTGGGAGTATTTGTCAATTTCTTCTGACCCCCCCCCCCTTCTTTCTACTTTAAAAAATGTTGCATTGTGTCTGATTGAGGATGTAATTTTATCAGGGTCCTTGAACCCGATAGCAATGCAAGTAACTATATTCCTCTGTAAAAGAAAATTTTGGTGCATATTGATACGGATCTGATAAAGTATAATTTTGCATTAAGGACAGACGAGACGTTCCTTAATAATAGATAATTTTTTCTAAGAGTTTGTCATTGAAGTGTTGCCACTTAAAAATGTTTACTCACAAAAAATTAAGGTACCTTACCAGGCAATTCTGCAAGATACTAGGGGTAGTTTTTCTTATATAATCCATTGGGGAAGAAAAATAATTTTCCGATTTCAAATGTTTGAGGGTTTGGATTTCTTAAAAACGTTTAGAAACTGGTGTAGAAATCAAAATGTTATTAAAGTTTTGAATATTTTTCATACATTACGAAGATATACAAAATAGATTTTGAGGAACGTCTCGTCTGACCTTAAAGTGCAATATCCCCAATACATAAAAGAACACAAATAAAATATGTTCCTCCGTGAATGTATTTTATAAAAGGATTTATTGGCCTTTATCTTACATTCGGTAAATATTTCATTCAGAATAAAACAGAGAGCTCAGTAAATGTAGCATCTTTTCTTATGACGTCATCACCAGAACTACTTCCTTGAAATCAATCCTTATGGTTACCTGGACAAAGATTGATTATTTCTACTCCTACATTGTACATGAAATGTTCTCTCATACCTCTATCAAATGTCAAACCCATTCTTTGTAAACTGAGGACATAATACGAGCGCGGTCATGCGGATTTATATTGAACGATCATTAAATGTGATCAAAGCTACCGATTTTTTACTATGCTGCATTCTTTTTAATATCAATATAGTTTTAAACAACTGTTATATCTCAGGAGACAATAAACAATGCAATCATGCTTTGTTCAGGCAAATTATATCCTCAAACATATCAATTTTGTCCCATTATACTTGCCATAAAGATCGTCGACGATGCAGCTAAAAAATAATTGTGCATCAAATAAATAACAATTCATCGAACGGAAAGAATCTCGCATTACTTTTTTAGAGCAATTGTTGTCAGCAAAGCGTAACATGTATGGCCCCGCCTTCACCGAGCGTAAACAATCGACGAGATATTAATTTAGAATACATATCTCTTTTCAAAAAAATTCCACTTCATCCAATACATTGTAATAGATTATATACGTTACCATAGTAACATGAAAGATGAGCATACCTCCTCTTACAAGAGAGTTTGATGGCAATGAAGAGGTTATCTGTTTTTAAGTTCCCAAGGAATTGTAGAAAAACATCTGCTGCTACTCACGACCTATTTTTAATTTTTTTTTCGTTTTTTGCAAAAAAAAGCATTTTTACTAATGTTAAGGAGTTACAACGTGGGGGATATTACAGATTCTATTTTTGAAAACTTCTGATAAAATCTTCGAGGAAAAGTGAATAAGTGAACTTTTTGATTCAATAATTAGAAGAAAAATCAAATGAATTTAAAGGAGCAAGGAAGTTTATTTGCGTAGAAGCAACGATACAAGTACTCAACGTCTGTTTTCTTGATCTAGAGAGAAGGGATTTATCAACTGAATGGATGTATTTGAACTTCTGTTATTAATTTCGAATTTTCAGTGCAGTGACAGGATATATAAACTCTATACATAAAGCGACATCCATTGTATTGATTTCTTGTTGTAATCGATAACAACAGATTGCTAATTGCTAAGTGATGATTTTCCCGTGTTAGATATTGGCTTTGCAATACTCCGTCATTCAGCTGTGAAACATTTTAATGTTTTTGGGTCAAACATCCCAATCATTTTTTTTTAAGAAGAAGCATGAAATTTAGTTAAAGGAGTCATTTGAAGTGGAACGAAAACCGGGAATTAGACCTCACTTAGATTCATTTCTACGTTAGTCCTTCAAAGAGTATTAAAGCTGACACAAGAAAACGAATATATTCTAAGCACATCCTTAATCTTCTGTACTTTCCCGAGGAAAATAAGAGAAAAGCGTTTCTCATCGATTTATTTTCCACATAATGAAGAAAGCTTTTGTCTCGCTCAGAAGAAATATTAATTCCCGTCGTTTGAATTGATCGTAGTTTCACATTTCTTGTTGAAATATACAGGTTTTTAAGTTTACTATATATCGCCATCCATAGGTGTGATTTTTGTCGATTGTCAACTCCGATGACGTGGATGCAGAGATTATTTTTAAGTTTGAATGGATCTGCCTCCTACTGAGGTACATTGACGATCCAATTTCCCTGTGTGACAATTCGTAACATTTTCTCTTGAAATGGTCAACATACAGGTCTCTGTTAAAAACAGCAGTTTTCATGCTTGTTTGCTCTGCTTGCTTCTCTGGAACTAATGTTTTTATAGTGACAATGTGATTGTTGCAACAAAAAATTGATTAATAATTACCGAAGAAGAATAATACCCTTTTTGTACGACTGTTTACCATCATCACGTTAGCACCCTGATTATTCAAAATGTTGTGGAGTCACGGTCATTTTTGGTAGGTATAGATGTAGTCATGTATATTTTGTGTCTAAATGAATTGTTTAAGGTGAATATTATAGTCGTTAACTTGTGAAAAAAAAATCAAGAATCTACTAAAGTGATAAGTCAAACAACTGCCATATAACAATAGACGAAATTGGAAACTATCTAGAGCGGCTGTTATTATGTCCTGTTTATGTCAAAGATTTCTCTTTCCTTTGACGAAGTGCAAATATGATATTTACATAACCAATGAAGTTATAGAGTTAAACTTTACGTTTCCTACTTGAACCTTTAGAACTTTCTTTATGTGATCGTTATTTTACCTTAAAATATTTACAAAAATCTATGGAAGAAATGAAACTGAACTTTTGAAAATTAAGTTTAACCAAGATTATTAAACCCTTGTTTTGATGACAAATGTTAATAAGCAAGAAGGATATGGAGATAACGAACAGTATTCAATATCAAAGTCCATAAAACAATACAAAATTGGAGTAGAGCAAACACGGACCTCCGAAACATCAGAGGTGGGATCAGGTGCCTTTAAACTATATCTTAGGATCAAACCTTATCATATTTGTAGTTTGGGATTTAAGGTATTTGTGCCAATATTCGATACAGTATTATAAATATCTGTGAAAGATCAGGAATAAAAATAATGGAAACCCAGAACAGAAAACAAGCTTAAGTTATATAACACAGTACATTAGTAAATAATTTCTTAACATGACAGCTATTTTTCATCATTTCATGGACATATAAATAATGTGATGACGTACCCATGCCGACATCACACCTATATTTGTTTGCAAGAATGCAAAGGAAATTAAACTCGAGTAAATTTCTGCGAACGCTCTTTGTATACATATGCATGATGTTTCTCATATAAGGGTCAAGGAATAAAACTCAAATCCCAACGGATGCTCCTTACTTATTAACCTGTTGTATTTGATCAAAAGGAACTAAATTTCTGTAATATTCAACAAACAGATTATAGTTTTTGTACAACTGTGTCCACCGAACTGTACTCTTTCCACGGATTCCCTAGTTTAATCCGTTAAAAATATTTTATAATTAGAGGTGACCTGGGACCCTATGACTTCATGACCATGACATACTTCAAGGTATAAATGCTTGGGGGAGGGGAGGGGTTGTTTAATTTTAAATAGGCAATTTTAATCAATTTTTTTTTTCTCGATAACAAAAAAAAAAAGGAAACTTCTACATTGGATCGCTTCCTGAAGAACCAATATTTTACGATTTAATGATTAAGAATGAAATTAAAAAAAAAACATTGGATTATTGTTTTAGGAAAATAATTATCTTCTGTTTGCAATATGCTGGCGCGTGCCGCAGTGGTTAGAGCGTCTGCTCTACAGTCGCAAAGTAAGAAGTAAATCCTTACGTCGCGGGTGCAAATCACACAGTGGGTCGTGGAGACCGGTCCATCGGATGAGACCGTATAAACCGAGGTCCCGTGTCGCAGTTGGTGCTGGCACGAAAAAGATCCCTCACTGCACAATGGTCATGAGTGCCGAGTATATAACAAAATTTGTAACACTCCATCGGCAAGGGATGGCGTCTCCATATGAGTGAAAAATTCTAGAGAGGAATAATAAACAAGACACATTCAATCAAAAGTCAAAATATATATGTAGTAGTTTAATTATCTGTTTCAGATGAAAAGTAATTCAGAAAGAAAACGTAGTGAATATTATGGAATTTTTCTCACTGTATGATTACTATACTCTTGAGTTGAAAAGAAAGGTTTCTTTTATATGGATTCTAACTTTGATGTTGAACCTGGTTCCATCAGTAAACGCATAATTATATATAATGTACAGTTCTGTCTATTTTTAACATCAAAGAATTCAATTAGCGTCATTTGTGGATATTGGTCTCATTATATAAAGATTTGCATTGATGTAGCCTAGGACAAAAAATTCATTATCAAATATTTTACTTTTTAAATTTTTAATTTTAAAATCGCTTCTCACAATGGTATTTATTTACATGTAGAAGCAATAACTGTTACAAAAAATTATAATGATGCCAATCAGTATTTTTAAGGCTGTTTATATATATTGTATACTGTACACACTCACGAAAATTGACGCTTATATAATTTTTTTCAAAGAATATT
This sequence comes from Saccostrea glomerata, assembly GCA_003671525.1. Lineage (NCBI taxonomy): Eukaryota > Metazoa > Mollusca > Bivalvia > Ostreida > Ostreidae > Saccostrea > Saccostrea glomerata. Next base: position 351,500 of record PRKT01000035.1, on the reverse strand, counting down.
ATTTTTAAAGCTCTTCAATTGAATCAACTCTTAAAACTTACATGTATAAAGGCCGGTACCCACGGTAAGATTTGTATTATAAGATTTGTATTATAATACAAAATCGTACTGGGTTTACACTTTTAATACAGTGTATTATACGATTTTTCGAATCTTGTAAGACTGTATTAAGAATAGAGCAATGCTCTATTTCTTAATTCAAGTCTTAACTTACCTTTCACTTTCAACCAATCAAATATACTCCCATTGGGGGTCATCCTATTTATATTATTACTAAAAAAGCACATCGTAAATAATAATGGCCGACTTTACAAGTAAATACATCGAAAAACTCGTGGTTTTATGGGAAGGGGAAGAGGACTTGTGGAAAAATCGAGCGGTAGCTTCCACAAGAAAGATGCTAGAAGCAGAGCTTATTATTATCATTTTCATTATTTTGACAGAGAGAGAAATATGGCAGGAGACAACACTTGGGAATAATAGTTTATATACATCTTCTAAGATATGTATTAGCGTGTGTACAAGAAAGTATTACAATACAAAAGTATTATAATACTTGTATTATCCTACAAATCCCATCGTGTATAATACAGCAATTTTATCTTTTTGACGATAAATTATTCGAAGAAACAATAGCAAAATATTTTTTGAATTTATGAGTGAAAGTAAATCGTAAAAAGAAATATGCGAAAAATCGAGGAAACGTTAGGATTGCCTCTGTATGGATAACATTGATTGATTTATTTTTATTACAAAGCAATGGCGTCAGATTTCTTTAATTTCGGTTAAGCCTCTGTGCTTTAAACCTTGCATTACAGCGAATTTGATATACTTTCAAAATAAGAAGGTACTGTTGCCATCGAAACGGGAGGTGGTTGATTGCTTTCAAAACCCTTTTACTTTTAATCAACTGCCTTTATATGTTATTGCCATAAAACACTTTTTCAAAACATTGTACAGAGCGATTTTAATAATGACAGCCATGCGTTTTTTGTTTTTGTTTTAATATTAAAGGAGAAATGTGGGAAGAAGAATAAAGTCACATTGTTTATAAAACCAGTTATGCAAGAAAAACAAAATATGATTATGAAAAACGTGCCCTCTATGATAGCTCAAGGCCAATGTTGAAGTTATTTTTTTTAACAATTTTAGGTCAAACCTCAAGGTCAAAATTTCCAAAAAAGTTGACACCCAAATATATTTTGCAAAGAATACACAAGTGATACATAGAAACATTGGTACCAACCACTGAGAAAATAGGCTCAAGATTTTTTTTATGTAGGCCACACACTGAGGTCAAGGTAAAAAATATTCGTATAAAATAAAAGTTCGCAAAAGGAAAAAAATTAAAGCCATCACCAACAATTCAAAAGTTATGGGCTTCTTCAAAAATTCTGCAGACGAACATTTACAAACAAACAGCTAGACCGAAAATTATACGAAATATAATCTTTTGTAATACGATTGCAAAAAATGAATTGTTTTCATGACCTACAGATTCTTGTAGTTTATTTTTTTAAACCGCTTATCGGTTTATATTCATTGTAAACGTTATTATTTGATAGAATTGAGTTTTCTGCACCATCAAGAATTTGCGCTAATTTATTTAAGGAATCACTGTCTAGTTAGTGTAGTATGCCAGGGCATCAACGATAGTGGGAAACATGGGATAATTTGCATACCGGGCGTTTCATTGTGAGATAAAATTGTAGATTTAGATTTTAAAAATGTAGACATTGATTAAAATTACACGAGGACTCCCATGCTAATATCAAAAGACCTCGCCTACTGACGTCAAACACAAAGGCAGCAGCACGAGATTTACATGCATATTTGGCCTCCTTAGAGTCAAACACAGAGACAGATGCGCACGAGGTTTGCATGCATATTAGGCCTCTTTAACTCCTGACCTATAGACCTACTTAACTTACATTCCGGTAGAATTATGAAGAAATCAACTCCGTTCACTTTCAGTGTTATCACAGAGAAAAAGATTTAAAATGGAAATATTATCATATATAATCTATTGTTGAAGTCAAATGCACGTAATGTGGTCAATACATGCAACTTTTATATTTTTTTCTGTGCGATTGAAAGTGCGTCAGGACAGACAACTTACATATACATGCATGTATAATCTCCGAGATTTAAAGGTCTATGAAATATCAAAAATAGATAAAAGTGGTACAATGGGTCTTTAATATTTTAATCAAAATACATTTGCAACAGATATAAACTCTTTTCTGTCATGTCTAGCTGAATAAATTGCTCTTTTAAAAAATGAAAATATGTACTCATACTCATGTATATTAATTCACATTTTCGTAACAAGCATTTTCACAAGGATAAATGAATGAATAAAAAAAACAAGGCAATGTACATGTACTGAAATAATTTTAAATTTGACATCTCTCTTTCTTTCAAAAGCTGTATTTATTAACTCAAAGCTATAACAGCAGTAAATTCTCCTACGATATATTTTTTTTTTAGAGAAAAGCAATGCTTGAAGCATCACTAAAGGAAGCCGTTCCTGGAGTTATCGTTCGTTTCCGAAATGTTAATCAGATATTTAACAGTTCATTTATTCTACATAAGAAAGCGAATTCTAGGCGTAAACGATGTCTCTAAAAACAAGATTAATCACTGTCTCCTATTTAAGGACAGTTAGTCATGGAATTAAAGATGACGGGAAGAATAAATATCCATTATTTGCCAATCAATTTAGCGGCATTGGCTTTCTCCTATTAGGGTCGATATGTTGTCTTGGGATGTTTGAAGAGACGCATCTCCGAAAGGCAGCGGAAATGTGTCAAATTGATGTTAAGCATTGCAGAATAATGGAAAGCAAACATTTGATTGCCGGAGTTTTGTAGTGGACAGAGAGGCTCAAGGCAAAAGGATTAGTTGTTATTGAAACCACTTACGATCTGAAGTGGAATTACTGCAAATTTATGTCCTACGTACATGTGTACGAGAGATGGATTTCAGAATAATAGATATATATACTTTATTGTTATACGAAAGTCAGATAAAAGAGAGTCATATCCGAGAGAAAATAAAACTTTCATAATACCTTCAAGCTCAAATTTAGTGGAACCTTAAGGTACGGAAAAAGTAAACTTCAGGTGTTCAACTTTTTGGTTTTTATTGAATAGGCAATATGAAAACGAGAAATTGTAAAGCTACTGATAAAGATAAACAAGCAATCCAAATCCCATATTTCATCATAATATAGATTTTATTCCGCAATTCGATTACAATTTTCGCACTCTTGGACAAGTCTTTGAAGTGCTTTAATGTTAGTTTATGATTGATTGATTCTATGTTGTTTAACGTCCCTCTCGAGAACTTTTTTTTTCATATGGAGACGCCACCACTTGCCGGTGGAGAGCTGGAAAATTTGTCCTTTAATTGGCGCAGGGCCATTGAGCAGGGAGGAATCTTTTTCATGCCAACACCACCTGCAACACGGGACCTCGGTTTATACGGTCTCATCCGAAGGAACGGTCTCCACGCCCCACAGTGGGATTCGAACCTGCGACGTAAGGATCAACTCCTTACTTTGCGACTCTAGAGCAGACTCTCTAACCACAGTGCCACGCGGGCGACTGTTAGTAATGGTGTTTATATGTTATTAACCATCCAAAGTTCATCAGGCATTTTGTAAAATTTTAAGAAAGAGCTGGATAAGAATTATTGTAACTCTATAATAAATTTACGATTTCGAATTTTCAAGACTTTTAGCAGACACGTGTAGTTTTAGACTCTAAATGATGCGTGATGATGTAAAAATGTATGAATTCAATGCATTAATGATTGTTAACTGATTAACATTGGCACTAAAGAACCACCATAATATTTATTGATGTGTTAAATAGCTTTTTTTCTCCTTGTTGGTCAGTGAAGCAGCAAAGATATCACGTACTTTTTCAAAGCTTCATTAAATCTCGGTTATGATTGCATTCTCGTCATCTAATGCATTGCATTGATTTCTGATGTTTCGCAGACAAGAAGATTTCGCGTTGAAAATAGCCAGTAGCGCCTTGGAGAATTATGAACTTTGCACAATTGGAAACAATACATCACCACTTCAAGAGAATTGAAGTACTGAATTATTGAAATTGATTAAGAAGAATTCTGATTTATGAGGAAACAGACATGTTAAAGCAGTTGATGTTTGTTTTATGACGTCAAATGACAAAATTTGTAGCTTAAGTGTAATACCTATCCTCTTACTAAAAAGATCATGCACCTCAGGGATCATGACGTCATAAAACCTTAGGACGATTTCAGTTTATTGCATACATTATACTCAGTGACATTCTCGGGAGATGTTGCTATCTTAAACTCACTTTCAAAGATTACTCAAAAAAGAGGCACACACAAACTCATAAAAAAACGAAAAAATCATCAAAGAAAAAGTAAATAGGCTAAGGTTAAAAAATTATAAATTTTAAACAGTTGCCAATTTTCGCAAAAGATTTCCTTAGCTTCATTGGCTTGTGATTAATAGTGAACTATTCTGATATCTGGGCATTTGGATGGATTTCAGTGTCTAGCAGAACTTCTATATAATTACAAAGTAACAGGTGATATTGTCAGTTTGATAGACATATTCCACATGTACATTGTACATTCAGATGTTGCTGGATCTTGAAGATCTTTAAGACAGAATTATTGTTTTGAGTGGAAGTTGTTTGGTTGGCTCTTGTTGGGAGTATCATTAGGTTGTGTTTGGTAAATATTTGGACCTTACTTGCCACTTTAGAAAATACCGTATGTCTGTTTTCATTATTTTGAGTTGTCGAAAGAAGGGCAGAGTGTTCGAACAGCTTATAAGCATCATGTCTGTAGTATTGATTAAAATCGATCATTTTGAATTCCTTAAGGTGGCCATTTTTAATTAATTTGTTATCAGTGTTCATCTTGAAGGTTTGTAAATTGTCACGAAGTGAAAGATTATTCAAAGACTATCTAATGCCTTATTTGAAATCAAAAAAATAATTAAAGCTTTAAAAATAGATCCAAGTACAACATCTTAAAATTACACAATACAATGTATATATGACACCTGGAAAAAATATTGATTTCAAAATACATTAATCTTTGCTTCTCTGAAAGCTCGGCTTTCAATTTTGTGCTTGAAAAAAGAAAATTGCAGTGCTTCCATTATAACTTGCCATGGTAACAGTTACCGGGGGTATTGCATACGCAGTCTGACCTACTGTAATTTTAATCCACATCCGGGGCTTTCATCAGAGAGATGTCTTTGGGCAGCTTTAGGGCAGTAGTGAGCTGAATACTTTGATGTAAAGTTCTGATTGAAATTTTTAAGCTTTGACTATAAGTTAAACGTTCTTCTAGATTGGCACAGATTGATGTGGAATCGAGTACAAACATAAAGTAATATCTAAGAGTGCCCATTGTATAATTAAAAGCATGTACTTTCAATTGCTTAATGATTCTAATTTTAAAAAAATAGCAAATCCTTGGTGTGTTTAAATAATCAACTTTTTCGTGATCAGAGCATTCTTTATAATACCCTTGCTCTATATAAGTAGATAGAATATATGCACTTTCCTGGATTTTGCGACAACCGATGGTTGTAAAAGAATAATTTGCAGGGCTTTGCCTAAGGCCAAGTGAAAGTTTTCAGTAATTGAATAAAACAATTATTCTGTAAATTTAATGCTGTAACCATCATGCATCTGCCATCATAGCGTTTAAACACCAACAAAATCAATGGAAAGATCATGTCGTTTGGCCGAGTAATTCGGAATGGGAATGAGGACTCCGTAAATCGATTTTTTCTTCTCATTTTGCTTTTGAACTTTAGGATATATGATTATTAGAAAAATGTAAATAGGTAAATTATGGACTATTAATAACGCAATAAAATAAATCTCAACGGATCTTTTTCAATTTGAACGATAACAGAGAAATCAAGACATCTAGAAGATGATTGTTTGTTGGTTGGTTTCTTGAAAGAAGATTACAATGCTTAATATAAAATGTTCAACAGTACAATGTTGCACATTTTTGCTGATTTCTATGACAGCTGATGCGATTAACTATTCTATGTTTTGAAAATAAACCCCACACAATCAGTTTTTTCATGAAAATCATTGATTTCGAACTTTTCAACAATATACTGATCTTGCAAAATATGCAGAATCTTATAAATTTCTATGTTTTTGAAAATGATAATTAAAGGCTTTTACGTGCAAACTTATCAGAACTTTTATTTTTTAGTTTCAACAGTCTACGCTAACAATTTTACTCTATTTTGGTTTGGTAAAAGTAATTGAGACTTAAAGATAAGCACCCTAAGTATATACACGATCCCAGACTAATGAACTCTACGAATGAGATAAGCGGCCCAGTCTTGTTACATTACAATGTGGCTTATATCCTTTCCTTCCAATTTTCCTTCGTAACATTACACTCATTTCTAGGAATATAATGCCTTTGTGTTATTACATTAATCAGTGAAATCAGAATACTGAAAGCGGCTAATGCCATAACAACCTTACAATGAACCCTATAGGCAATACCGCTTTTCAAGATGATTTGGCAATCAAGTTTCTTTAATTATGTTGCTTAATTGAAAACGCCATGAGTAAATTTGTTTGAAGAAAAGATTAAAACGTGGGTTGCTCTCAAATCTGCTTTGAACTTTTGTCTCGATTTTTTAAATTTTTTTATTATATATAATTGAAACACATTGTGTAGGATGTAGCAAAATACCATGTTGCACCCAGGTACAATCTATTGATAAATCTCAGATAATTTCAAACAAAAGATTTTTTAAACATATGTTACATACACTGATACGTGATAAATATAGGTATTCTGACAAACTGTATCTATGACTGTTGGATGTGCAGTTAATCTACAAATGTAAAGGTTAGGGCAAAATAGCTCTCATAACCCCATTTGTGGATGGCTCAAATGAATGCATATCTATTATCAAATGTCCCCTGGATAATATGTACACTGTAAACAAGGTTATAAAATGCTTATGATAAAGATCACGTCTTAATATTCTGAATTAATTGGAAGAGAAAATTATGACTGAGAAAATTCAGCAAAATACTGAAAAAGTGAACACAGACCATATAAAAAATAAAACACTAACGCCTTCTCATTTAATTATTAAGAATTGATATCGTCAACTAATTTTCTTGCATGGATGAAAAGGAATATTTATAGTTTTATTAGTATATTCTCTGGTAAGCTTTTAAAAATTAAATGAGAAATGAAAGCTGCAGAGTTCTGTGTCGTTTAAATATGTTTGCAAACTTGATTGATTCAATAAAAGTCCAATATAAATTATAGCTACTTCTAAAGAAAAGAAGTGTCCTTGAAACAATGGCTTCCAAAATGAACAGAGAAAGTTTTTCTGAATAAAATCAATTGCTCCTTTGGAAGAAATGTGTCATGCAGTATGATATAAGTGATTGACGCTGCAATAGAAATGAGATCAGATGAAGATTAGATTATTGTATTCCATCTTCCCCCAGACGTAAAACCAATAGAAAAAGTCATCTCGCGTCCTATTCATAGGTCAACGTGGGGATTGCACAAAAAAGATTCGGAATTGGTTCCCTCCTAGCAGAATTTGATGTAATTGTCACAACTCCCTCTTTCTATATTTAGAGTTGATTAATATATCGAACTTCTGGAAACCGTGATTCTGAAACTAAGGTTATAAAATTCATTTGGTGCATCATATGGTTGTAAATGAATTAGTAGAAAACAGAACAGAGAAATGTAATCCATGGGGGGGAGGGGGGGGGATGGTACAATCTATGGCTGACTTGAACTGTGGGATTTTTATACTACAACATTATTTGGCTCACTACTTATAACAATTTGTATTTTTTTTCACTAACTATATATTTTTTTTAATTTAGGTGTACATGTCTCTCCACGAAGTAAATATAAAATTAACAACACGACATTAGTTTTTTAAATTACATGCTTTTATTTAACAATAAATATAATTCTTTAATCTTTGTCAGTTTATGCAAAATTATTTCTGGATGTCCACTCTCGGTCTGGTAAACTTATATCTGCATGTCCTATATCATATTAAATGAATATCTCCAGTATACTTCGATCATTTCAAGGAATGTCTTTTTAAGTATGCTACAAGTCTTAGTAAAAATAAAGTTCAGAACGAATTTGCTTTCCATATACAAAGTTACGACCTTCGACTGGTTTACAAAGGAAAATTTCCTTGACAAACAAAGAAATTTTCATCGATTCAAGATAAAAATTGAATATACTCGCGATTCATTAAGGAGGCTTATTGGGAAAATTTCTTTTATGTTTAACCAAAAAAGCAGATAATTATATTTTTTTAAACGTTTTTCTATCGTTAAGATGCGGTCTGGTTAAAAAAATCGACCACAAAAAGGAATTACAACAAGCTTACCAGTATATCTATAGAGATTGGACATCCAGAAATTGATGATTTCTTTTTCCCAATTCGACATTCATAGTCACTGAACAAAGTGAAGATTAATAGTAATTACATTAAATTAACACATAATCTTATTTCTGCTGTTGGAATAAAGATGCACGAATCAATACGTAGTACAACTGTACAAAAGAAAAAGAACCTGTGGTGTAGGGTTCGTTTGCACGAAAAGTCGGTTGATGAGCAAATAAAATGTTTATACTTAAGAATAATGATGTCATTTTAAGAATGTCACTTTTTTCTGATATTACATTCAGATTATTATATTTTGTAGTATTATGATTGCTTCTTCGGCAATTTTATAAGGGAAAGATGATCCATGTTTACATGCTACAGGTACTTATAACTACAAAAGAGCATATAAGATAAAATATTTCTAGACAGTGGTTGCTTTTAACAAGCACGTTTAATTAATAAACGATTAATGTACTTTTAAATAGGTCTTAATGTAGTTGGAAAGAGACACGCTAAAGAAACTTAAATCAAATACTAGTATTCTCTTTCATTTCAGTGTAACTGGAAGAACAAGCACAATACATTTCATGAAGGTTACTTTGAAATTGAATTATAGAAAATCTGTTTTCTCGGCACCATATGTTTATACAGTCTGGAAATATGTCAGACACTGGCAGATTTTCAAGTTCATTTTTTATATAATAACTAAAACAAAACATTATCTTTTCTTCAATTTCCAATGGAGTCTACGTGTTCCCTCCCTGAAGAACTAAATGTTTCAGATATAGCGTGATGCGAAGTAATCGTAATATCGAAAGAATACAATATGACTGAACGGGCTTATAAATATATCAACTAAGTAATTTGTGAATGCAAATGGGAACAAGTTATTAATCTGTGGATATTTATAAAGAACAAAATCTTTCTGGCCACATCAATACTTTTACGATATGAATTCTTTTTATAGTAAGCAATAGAAAGCTATATTGCAAAATGTGACCTTTAAAATAATGGATTTTAGGTAATTATCTCATATCCTCAAAATATAAATATCTCTGGTATATATAAATTCAAATTTCAATACAAATAATAATGATCAAAATGAATCTATAGACTTCAAAGGTCCGATGTTTAGAGAGATATTTCAAAAACAAAACTAGATTCATAGACGCATTAATCGATAGACTTTAACGTATAATTAGTTACAAATGTGAGCAATACATTTTTCTGTCTAATTATAGTTCTAGCAATTCCTGAGACGAATACACATATATGTGTTTTTTTTACGTTTAAACAGGGTTCAGGAGGGTGACTGACTCTATTTTCGGGTCAATAGACGCCACAGATAATTAGTGTTTGTGGGTGCACGGCTTGCTCTCTCATCCAATTTTAAACTTTATGCATCTTGTCTAACATTGCTTCTCCTATACTTGTCCATTTTTACCTTTCTCTTTTGCCGTACAATTTTCACCTTGTTTCTCGTAATTTTTCATTTTCATATCATTCTTGGTAGATATGTAAAACACTTGGCGGAGTGATAATTGTCCTCGTCGCTATGGATATTGTTCTTAACTATTACGTTATTGTTGTGTTTTTGCTAATATTCACTACGATATTCAATCCCTTCCAAGAAAACAAAAATGTGCTGCAGATTATCGAGTGATCGTTTGGCATTTGCTAGTCGATACAAGCATGGGACATAGGACTGAACTAACTATTGCACAGAGTCAGTAGGAGAGATATGTTGCTTGTGGACTTGACGGATGACACGAAATCAATTATGTTTAATAGCTGGATTATTAAGTTTATGCCGACATCAGTTGACATTAAGAATGTATAAAATTCCTTCTGAGATGTTAAAGAAAGGATATCTAATTCGTAACATCATTTTTCTGTGTTGTACATCGTTTGTGGGCTTTTTGGCAAAATCTCTTCCATTTTGAGGGTACTGTGAGATGACCTTTGTGACGTCATGACAGGGCATCATGCAGCTATTCATTCGCGAGGCATGTATGTAATATCCTATTTTTATCTCTTCATACTTTAATATGCTCTTGGCTGAATATCTAGATTATATCTTCTTCCAAAGTAAACCATAATTTTCAGGTCAGGTGCATCATATCATAACTTTCTTCAATTACTTAGGAAAACTACTATAAGCTTCGTACAAACATTTGGCGGCTTTCTGCCGTGTTTTACTTGGACAATGTTCATAAACCAGGTTTTTCTAGCCAAAATGTCAGACACGAAAAATCCTCACAAGACTTTTCCGTAGCATACTAATATCTAAACAAATTTTAGCTCGTAACATTAACATGTGGATATTATGTCATAGATGTTCTTCATAAAACACATTTTACTTTAATCAATTTATATTGAAAATAAATAGAAAATTGTTACAAAAGACAAGTGATTTTTTATATTCGTGGACAACTCTTCTTCAGACAATTAATCTGTTTCTAAAGGTTGTTTCCTTGTAGACAGAGCGAATAAGCATCGTCTGGATCGGCATCACATCCCTTAGCCTATTCGCCCCGTGGCTACCTATAATTTGATAAAAGATATTCTAAATTAGATTACCTCTTGACGACGGGGAAAACCGTTGTCAACAATACTCTAAAAGTATTCTCCGCTAGAATTAGTAAGTGCGAAAAGGTTCACTGAAAGATAGAAGGTTTTACAGTGTTAGTCTCTTAAAGAATACACGGAGGACCAACGTACATATGTAGCCATTATCAATTTGTATGTCGGTCTGCAGAGTCTTTGAAAGTTTGAAATAGAATGTAGTGACTCTTATAATGCCACATATACTTATATATTTGTATACTTTTTTGTCTTGAGAATTAGTAAAGAGGTTCTAGTACAAATAATTATGTCCTTTAAACAAACTATGATATATGATGTTATTGAAAAGATAAAAATTGAAGCTGAAAATCTGAACATTTTTCTTATCAGTAAAATTCTTGTAAAATTCCTGATTTAAATTGCTAATATACTGAATAGTATTCCCCGGAGCAATTTACTTTCAACTTTCAGCAGACATGTTTTGATAAACAGGTAAATCCTCCAAAGCATAGCTCAGTAAGCAGAGATAGAACAGAATGCAAACCGCTGGGGGTTAATATATTTTTCATAATAACTAATTTAATTTTGATGCATTCTAGACAGATTTTCAAAAACATCATATAAATCGACAAATATGTAGAATTTGTAGGTTAATATTCTTTTTTTTTATTAATATAAATTTTGTTTCTAGCGAAAACTTTTCGAATGAAAGGAAATCCATGATCGTAATTGTACCTCATTTTGCTTTTTTTAATCAACAGATGATGAAAGCAAGGCGTGTGTAGAATTCACACTTAAAAGTATTCCAAGCACATTGCTCAATTTCCGAGAGTTCTGAAAGAGTATCAGGTTTATGCCGCAATAAAAAATATTATCTCGCACTAAACGCCCAAAAGCACGCTATCTTATCTTAAAAGCTATGAAAACGTATAGGTAGCGGCTTTACATATCGAACCATCTGGGTCCAAAGATTCTTAAGAAGCACTTGGTAAAATAACAACCAATCGCAGCAGGTAAAATACCAATCGTATCGAAAATCATATTAATCGGATTACCTCTCGACACTTCGTCCGGCTTTAATTACCGACTGCACGTGTGTTCTTCGTATGTTTTGACTCTCGATTCGCCTTCCACCCTGTGTTAATTTTCTACATATTTACAAATTTATGTAATTATCGGATAACCTCGGCAGCCATATGATTAAAGCAAAACATGGGGCTCTTGGAAGGTTGTTGTTTCTTGTAGATTGTTTTATTTCATGAGCAAATGTACGGAAGGTGTTGAATATTTCCTGAACCAATCATAATATAATTGACGTCAGACCTGTTGAAAGTATAATTACTAACTGAGATAATTAAATGCACTGCCTAACATTTTATAAGAATAATTCCAATTGCATTCAACGAAGTTCTTAATCATAGAATGGTGCTTGAACAGTCTCGGGTTATAAGCGATGTACTTTTGCTCCTTAACAGTAAAAAATAAAAAACAAAACCTTAACTAAATTTGTTCACTTTCTAATAGAATTTTTTTAAATATTTTCTGTATGTTCCTGTTGTCGTTCAAATTGTGATTTCTTTTCCTTTTAACAAAATCTGTGCAGTCCGATCAATACTAAAATGACAATGTCAGTTGAGAAGATGATTAATTTTGTTTCATTAGACCTAGTTTTCAGTGCCAGATTTCTGATAAACTCAGAAGAGATGAGTTAAGCAGTGAATCATCTTTCTGTATCGTGTAGTTACTTTGATACGAGTCAGATTAGGTTAAAGTGTATCATGCAATTGTGAGTTTCTATAAAACCAGACGTTGGAAAAGAGGGAAACCACAGGCACAATAAACCAAATGTACATCCTCTAGAAAAATTGCAAGAATTTAGTTCTCTAAAAAATGAAGAATTTAAATACGAACAATTTTCTTGAAAAGCAATATCATCATTTACATGTGCGTCAGAATAAAATTGTGCCGAAATTATACTTGATGAAGCAATAGTGGGCATTATGAAATCATAAATTAGAAGAAAATACACCAGAACCTTCAGTTTTTAGTCGTTTTGTTTAAACGTTCGAAATATCTGAGTTCTTTAAGGTAAAAGGTTCCTTCCACACTACATCCAAAAGACAAATGAAATTGTTCTGTTACTGCAAACTGGACAAAGAAAAAAAGCAAACAACTGCCATCAAGTGGTCGTTGTCAAACTAAATAATTCAAAAAAGAAAAAAAAAGAGAAAATTAATGCTTGTCCTCGTTTACGTTAATATTATACAATGTACATATATATACATGTACAGTATATAATAAAATAATTAACAGAATGTGGTATTCGGGAATCTGGCAAAACCGTAACCCATAACACTTATTATGTAACACTCGAAGGGGGCAGAAACGGTTAATGTCAAACAATGGATAAATTAAGTGCTTGTCGTTCACTAATAAGGAACATCCAAGTCGACTTTCTTAAGGTTTGGGAACTGATCAAATTCATTCTAAAATCACGAAGTTGTCTGGGCTAGAACATGGATTTAGGGCTTCCGTTTTAATGCTGCAATGTTCATTCTGTAAGGTAATCATTTCTCATTTCCTTCGATTATTAAGTAAAACCAGTTACTGTTACTCTTAAACAACAGGCAAGTTTTCAGGAAAATATATTTTGTGAAGTTTATTTACAAGTAATTTGAACACGAGACCTGGAATGAATTGTGCTTGGTTTAATCAGTATTGGCAAATATGTTTCAGAAGTACGATTTTTTGGTGTACATGTAATTTTATTTTTTTTTAAAGCATATTTATTTACAAATTTCATTTAAAATCTCCAATTAAATGCAAAACAAATTGTAGGTGGGGTCTCAGGGGTTTCAATATCCTTTCGTGAAATCTGGAAATGCTTTTAAATTCAAGTTCATTATTTCTTTGTGCCCTGCAATACAAAACTCGTATGTAACTGTAAAACATATAGAGTACTATAAGGTTAATGTACAAATTATAGGACAGTCATCTTTTGTAGTTTATTTAAAAATTATTATAATGCTCTTTCTGGGTGGTAGTTTCTTCTCAAAAACACTGAGCTAGAATTTAATATGGAACGCACGTTACATAATATCCTTTAATAACTTAAACCAGTAGATTTGTCTAAGATGTAGAGTTGCAACAGAGGATAGATCTTGCTAAGCATCTTTGTTGATATTCGTCGGGTTAGGGTTTACATTTACAAAAAGAGCTCACTTACTGTTCCAGAAATAGTCTCAGATACAAAGCACCTGCGTTGTTGGATATGATGATCAAACGTTTCGCAAATAATCTCAAACATTGCGCAAACGATGCTCTCTTCCTAGACACTGTGTGCAAGGGTGGGTAAACAAAGCCAATTATGTCATTTCAAATGCTCCTCGCACTGACTCAGCTCTAGTCGTCACAGGATTGGTGGTGGGCACCTTAATGTGATTACGTCACGAGAGAAGCAAGAGGTTATGTTGTCTTAAAATTTCGAAAGTTGTGTCTCTAACACCCTCGCCAGGAAATTATACGTGGGGTACTTAAAATCTATTCTAACCAGTGGAATAAATATTGACAAGATCTGTTTATTTTTACAAACGCGCACGGCGCGTGCAATCAGATTTTTCGCAGAAAGTTGGATAAGAAGATCAGTGCTGACAGAGTTCCAGAAGGATTGATAGACGGGCAACCCCTAAAACATCATTAACGTCAAAATTCATCGGAGATGAAAACGTGGATATTTGTATATTGTTACAGTTTTTGGTAGCCCGGGCGCAATATTGTATCAGTGGACCTTAGTTGATTTCTATGGATATTGTCACAGACTGTGGATGTAATTACTTTCGGATCTAGAATGGATATAATTGACCAACCACTTGTAGGAAATGAAATAGGTGAAAAGTTTCTTATTTCTTGTATTTATGCAGAGTGAGAAAAGATACAATTATTGCGATTTACATGCTACAATAAGAAATAGATGAAACCTTAAAATTAGAAATTAAGACTGATTTAAAAAACCGGTTAAATATTTGGCATGTAATACTTCTTTATTATTTCAAAAATGCTCTCAGGAAATAAAAAATATCTTAGAAAGTATTTCGTAAGACAAAAAGTTTAGAGTATGTTGCTGCTATTTGATAGAATTAGCTTATATGTGTTTTTTCACAAAAACGAATTCAGGGAAAAAATAAAGTTTGAGTGCGCTAGGGTGACAGAGTTGATATTAAACAATTAATGGCATGACACAGAGACGGAACTAAGATGGGGAAATGGATGTGATCGGTCTCTGCAAGTGGTAACACATGGTTTTGATTACATGTACGCATCTGTGCACCATCCCCAAGTGATGTGTATGGACGGTGGTTGATTAACACTCCGTAGGACAGAAAAATATTGGTTAACATAACAGTACGTTTGATTAAAAAAAAAGAAACAAAATCCTTCTGGAGTAGTACCCTTATAATTTTTTTTGGTAAACCGATAGCCTCTTGGAGGGCAAGTGTCAAATTAGTACGTATGGTTGATTATGAGGGAAAGGGTGTAAGAGCAAACGGCTGTTTCATCAGACGGAAATTCAAATGAAATAACAAAAGAAGTGTAGGATATAATTCTTTATCTTTATGACTTTTTTCCCAAGAGAAAATAAAGTGTTCAAAATAGAAATAGATTAAGAAAATTTGATCTGGAGTTTATTTGTAAGTAATATCTTTTACACATATTACAACAGTAATTTCGTAATTTTTTATGAGCAAAAATTAATTTATTGAATTAATAATCTATCTGCCATTTCTTTCTCATTTATTTTTTGAGAAAGTTTATGCCGTTGCGTTGAATTTTTAACCGACTTCATGCAATTCGGAACACTTGGTATAACGTCTATGACAAGATACAAGGCAAATTCAATGGATGAAATTGATCAAGATTACAAATCGTAAATTACACTTAAATGGGGCAAATTATTGAGCGATGGTGTGTTTTATTTGCTTGACATCCGCAAACACTGAAAATATTTGTATATCGTACATGTATTTAATGAGATTAAAGTCATTAATGGAAAGGGAATGGCGCGAAAATGGCATAACTCTGACTGCGTGCTTTGATAATAATCTCTCAGTTTTCCATGTCTGGAAGAGTTTCACAAGCTAAATTAAAAGTACATACATGTATCAAAGTACAATGGCCGATCTCGGTCTTTTGATATTTTTTTTTCTATTTATCAAATGGCTAACTGCAATGCCATTTAGACCGGAAGGGTAGAATTGTTCAATCCGCCTTCAAGAAATACCGAAAAACATCGATTTACCTTAGTTCTACCACATGATTGATTTAGAGTTGGCTCATCGTTACCAATAGGGAAATTGCAATTTTCTTGATAATTATAATTGAATTACGGTCAAGTTTTAGTGTTAACAGTTAATACACTTCGACGCGTATTGCTTCGTTTGGCGTTTATACGGTAGTAATTATTCATTATTTATGAAGAAACAAAGAGATTGGAATAGCACCCACAGCGAAACTATATACTTATGGCCGTAATAGTAAGTCCATAAACCGTATCTCTATCATAAATATATCTAAAATTTATACCAAGGGTAACTACAGGACACACGTTTGGTCAACTTATTATACATTACAAATGAGATTCCAACAATGAGTTAATATTTCCTATAAGTAACGAAATCCGTCAGTAAAGTCGTGTTTCGTTAAAGGTTATGGATGTTAAAACAGGTATGCAATTTTTATTTTAAAGTTTTTTTCCCCGTAAATAATTATAGTGTAGATACATGTATTTAGCTTCAGTTAAAAGTTTGACTTTTATATTCTTAAGTTACCATGTTTGAGAAGCGATATGAAGATGTTTTGATATATATTTAATTTGATAAAGCAGATATATTTCATAAAATAATGATCAAAGGTCATTTTCATTCGACTTTTAGAAAAGTTTTTTTTTATGACATTATATTATTAGGAGTTAGATTTTAAATTTGTTTACTGTACTTGAAAAAGAACACATGTACAAACTTTTAAGATAAGAATAATACCATATTGTAAATTGTTGTACATCTGCTTAAATCACTTAAAAAAGGAGTTGTAAACATGTCATATTTCAGTGTTTATTTTGTTCCATCTATAAAACAGGAAAATTGTTTTTCAATCAGATTCAATGTGTAAAACATTTTGTGATGAAATGAGATATGTATGAATATACATGTTCATGATAAAGTAATCGGGCAATGACTATGTCGTTCCAATTTATAAAAAGAATGCCACCATAGAAGATTCTTAAATTTGTTTTCGGCCAGAGTAAGTCGACAATCACTTACGGCTGATTTAAATGAGAAATGGAATTTTTCTTGCATTTTAGAAGTTTGAAGCTGTTGAACAACAAATGGGCTGTATTCACTATTTCTCATGATGATTTTATATTGCAAAGCAGAATGGTGGTGTTGGTTTTGCTTACAAAGCATTTATATCGCATCGCAAAAATGTGTACCCTTGGTGTTCTTATTGAATTTATATCGCAATGCGGAATGGATGTACAGTATTATTGGAATTTATATCGCAATGCGGAATGGTGTATCATTGGAATTTATATCGCAATGCAGAATGGTGTATCAACCTACTGAGTTAATATAAATCCCTACAAAATACATCAGTGGTTTGTCCAAAAAAAGAAAAACGACGGTTATCCATTTCAAGCATGCAAAAAATAGTGTAAGGTTTTCCTTATTAAAAACTACATGTTTCATCTGACATTTTAATAATTTTCTCCTTAATGATCTATTTTTAGGATGGACAGTATTATTGGGTCGGTTGGTCGAGTAGCCAATGTCAAGGTTCGGAATGACGACGATTTGGTAGACCGCCTCAATCATTTCTACACCACCGGCATACTCATCATATTCACCGTGGTGGTCAGTGCCCGTCAGTACGTCGGCGATCCCATCCGATGCTGGTGTCCGGCGGAGTTTCCGGGTACACACGTGGACTATACGAACAATATATGCTGGATCTCTAACACTTATTACATACCATTAGACGAGGTAAATAATTCTTTGATCAAAGAGTTCGAATGAATACGTTTCAATGAAAATTGAGTACCATCTTAGTATACGAGGGTGATACAGGTATGTGAGTGGCGATATATAAAGACCTTATCCATACAATTCCCATAAGATTATTATCCAAAGTTAACTTTGGGGGAGGGGGATTTCTAAAGTGTGAATAATGTTTCAGGAAAGTTCAAGTTCATGTAAAAATCAGTAGAATTAGAATCCAATGTGACCTTACTCTAATATATGAATTTGATATACATAGATATCTGATTGCAGTTGACTAGATATTTTATCAAAACTATATTGATGAAATAAAGGCTTCAATACCATGAAAACATTGTACGAGTTCATAATTTTCATAAAGAATTTCCTTTATTTATGCATTAAATTTTCCAAAATATTGTTCATAGCAGTCGTGCATATCAGATTGACTAAGTTTTGTCCACAGTTGATATGGTTCTAGTGAGAAGACATTGATAACCGCAATTACTATTTGGAACATGGTGTGTTTTGAGGTCAAAACAGAGATAAATGTTTTAATATTCCTGTTTTCCCAGCATATATTAGGTGTAAATCAGACGAAATTAGTTATGAATTCACACCTGAAGCCAATTGAGATGATTCAGATATGCTGAAACCTCTTTATGCAAGATACATGAAATATAGAAACGTAACATCCTGTAAAAGGATTATGGGGAATATAGTGTTTTTTCTATCCTGTAATATTTGTTAAAAGTAAGTTTCATATTAAGATTTTCCCCCTTTACTTTTTCTTACTTTTCCTGGAAACAAATCAAAATTTTCAAATAGAGTTTTATTGATTCTGAAGAAAATTATAATTTACAGACGTCTCAAATTACTTATTAAACTATTAGGAATTCTGATGCTCTCTCTTCATTTTGAGCTCTTTTCCCCGATGTGTTCTTGAAGTTGAGGTGTTCCTGAAGTTTGGACGGTTAATTCGATTTTTCCCCTTGACCAACCAAACATTTGCTTACATTTTTTATCGACCAATCAAATTGAGTGTTTTATTGCACGTGTCATTGTAAATGTAAATAATGCAGACGCCATTATTTAGTGTTTAAGCCCTGTTTTTCGTTTACGTATTGTTTTTTTTAAAACAATTTTATAACTTGTTACACATCTTTTTTTTAACTCTTCTATTTTAATTTTGATTAATTCCTACACAATTAAGTAATTAATATTTCATAAGAGACAATTTGATAGTGTGAAAAAAGGGAAGTTAAGGAGGCTGAGGGGTTAATAAATTCACCTTCAGATATAATTTTTTTTTTGATATGATACCCTAGGCCATCAACTTACAGTTGGCAAAGAATACATCCATACATTTTACTTTTAAAATTTGAACATTTTCATATACATGATATACATGTATATCTTTATATTGTGGAACTCCTCCTGTAAAGGAGACCAAACTCCAGCCCTTTAAAGATAAAGGCATCTTGTACAATAATGAAAACATTTTTACATGAAGATTCATATATGTTGTGCAAAAAGTGGACATTAAGTTTAATTTGAAAATGTACCTCGGCATAAAATTTCAACCAAATTTTATAATTATTGGCTGAAGTTAAACTCATGAATATACGGACCTGATAAGGTACATTAGGTTTTGGTACTCACCACAATCACCAGATATTCGAAATTTGTTGAAATCTGTTTGCAAGCTTAAAAACTATGTACCCTTAATAAATTGTAAAGAAAAAAAATCAAGGAATATAATTGAGAGTCTGACTTTTAAATCTTCTCTGATGAACTAGACGAGGATTTCATTTCACAGCAGTGTATGCAACACAAAAAGTCCCTATTTTTGTAGAAATTATCGAACTTTTACATAATTTTATTTAGATTTTGAAAAGCTGGCTAAATGTAAGATATCGGCTCTGCCTTTTTCCCATCGACTTTTTATTAGCATGATATTCCAATATTATCTTTCAAGCGTTAGAAAGGAATGAAATTATGTTATGATTTATGACACAAGTTTTCTTGTTTAGTGCCCCTGAAGTATTCTTACTTGATGGTTGTAGTATTTTCCCATTCTTTATGTAAATTTGTAAAATACTGACAATTTGTATTCATCAGTTTTCCTTTAAGACATCGTTAGGCATGCAAGGAGAATCCATAAAATAACCATTTTTGGTGTTGTGAAGGCCAAAATAAGGGGGTTAATAATGAGATATCTTATTAATCACGTTTAATGTGAAGCGAATATTAGAAAACATAAACATTTTGGTATATTGCCCTCTTTTAGCACTTTTCATCTTGAGGCCTTGTATATATTTCAAACAGTACTCAAGCCCCTGAAAAACTGTGTTTTATCGGAGTTATGACTGGAAATTCCATTAGCTTGCCCAGAGCAAAAGCTAATGTATCTTAGAATCGCAACATACACACAAACACAAGCATTAACAGATTCTATCTCCTACAGCAAATGTATTTGATGTTATCTGGAACTTACTTAGGATTAAGCAAACTAAGAATAAACTAACGGTGCAAAAATGAAATGCCTTTAATACTTTATTTCATCCTGTTTCATAAAGTATGAATTAATTGAATTAATCACCAGCATTAATGGTTTTAGATAAACTGTTGTTTATTAATAAGTTCACCGCCGGAAGTGCTTCAGATCCGTCAGCGTCTGATGAACTCTTGAAGGGCAGCAAGGGCAATTACGTTCGCAGATGTTTAAAAAATGCACCATATAACGTCTGCTTCAACTAAAATAATACAAAAAAGTAGTACAGGGTCGAAATGTTTCCTACACTTCGTGTAAACCACTTCAAAAAACTACGTTACCTCAAAGTTATCTTTTTGATGCTAAAATCATTTCTTTGTGTCGAGAAACAGGAACCTTGGTGAGGGTCTTTGAGGTGTTTGTATAAGTCTTAAAGTTATATAATTATTGTTGAAACAAAAGTGACTCGAAACGTTCAGTGTCATCTAAGAGCTTTGAAGTAAATATGATAAAGTAGCAGAATGTGACATTTCTCACCTTGAGCCATGCCAGGGGAGATCTCATGATATGACTGTTACTCAAATTATAGTGGTACAGTGAACGCAAAACTGTGTCATCTTTCCTCCTTTTCTACATTCCCAATCTAAATCTTTTGACATTTCTATTTATATATTGTTTAAACTCACAAAATCAGATTTTTCCCTGTTCGTGGCACCATTCAAAACTTGGATAATATTTTGATTCCTCGTTTCCTATGCGCCAGGTATACTGCGTTCACAAAATAATGTTACCTAAAATAAATATGCTATGTGTTACGGAATTATACGTAACTTTGTTTCTGAATATAACATACAGAGGTATAATACACTATGACGGTATTCTGATCAAGTCAAATTTTGAGAAAAAAAATATTCGGTGTTGAATAGTGCTACAGGCCTAAAAATTGTTGCAGAAAAAGCTGATGGCATTCACAGTAAAATTAGTCACGCGCTAACAGCTAAAAAAATTATTTTTACTAAAACAGTTTATTATTTTACATTTTACTTCTTATTTATTTAGTTATTTTTAAGTAAAAGTATTTTTACTGTAAACCTTTTGTGATTATGATTTTAAACGATATTTTCTTTTTTCAGATGGTGCCGCCACAACATCAAATACATTTGCGAAGAGAAAAAGAGTTGAACTACTATCAATGGGTTCCGGTTATGTTACTTGTGCAGGCACTCATGTTCTATATTCCCTGTATTATTTGGCGGATTTTAAATGGCCAATCGGGAATAAATGTGGACAGAATCGTCAGTCTTGGTAGTAATGCTCAGTTTGAAAGTCCGGAGAATCGAGCTCGGACTATAAAATATCTTGTGAGACACGTTGATCGATGTCTTTCAAATCAACGAGATACACGAGGAACCTGTTGCGTGCAACTACGACATATTTTGTCTACAAAACTGTCTATACTATGTGGCAGACGCTATGGAAACTTTCTCATGGCAACATATTTCCTCATGAAAATTATGTATATTGCCAATGCCATTGGGCAGTTGTTCTTGCTCAATGAGTTCTTAGGAACAGATTACAATGTCTATGGATTCCAAGTTTTAGACGAATTAGTTAATGGAAAAGAGTGGTCTGGTTCTCACCGATTTCCAAGAGTGACTCTCTGTGATTTCCAGATTCGCCAAGTGACCAATTTACAACAGTATACCGTGCAGTGTGTTCTGCCAATTAATCTCTTTAACGAAAAAATATACATTTTTATGTGGTTTTGGCTTGTTTTTGTATGCATATTTTCGTGCTACAGTTTAACTAATTGGATGTGGCACATGGTTGTTCCAGCGACTAGAATTCATTATGTGCGAAAATTTTTGAAGTTGATGGAACGGTTAGGTACTGGACCGGACCGAAAACTCGCGACACGGTTTGTACTGGATTATTTGCGACATGATGGAGTGTTCACTCTAAAATTAATCGGAAAGAATTCAAGTGACATAGTGGTGGCGGAAATCATTGCAGAGTTATGGGACATGTATCGCAGCAAAAAATGCATCCAGATAAGGACTAATAACCAAAATTCTGGCCACGAAACGGAAGAGGCGGATGTATGACTAGACAACGGTAGGATACCACGTGGTTTAAATGAACAGGTGGAAGAAAAGGAAACGGAAGATGACGTCACCCAAGTGTAAAAGGAGTTCTTGTGGGAATAGAGTAGTTATGGTTGGATCGACCATAATCGCATTCGGGCGTCAGCGACTCGTATGGATCATCTGTCGACATAAATGAACTTTTGCAACAACTAAACCAGCATTTCTAGACCTTCAGTGGCATTGATAAATAATTCCCTGTTTAAACACAAGGGATAACAAAAGACAAAAATATAAAAACATGTAGTAGAAGAAATGAAATTTTAAAAGATCTAAAGATAATGGGGAGGAGAATTTTTTAAATACGAGAAAATTCTCTCACTCTTTTATTAATTCATTAGAATTCAAAGTTTTTTTTAGACGTCCACAATCGACATTTGCACAATGTCTTCCTTAAGCACACAGTTGAAGTTGAAGATCTACACTTTCTATGCATTTGTCGCGTTGCCTTCACTAAACAAAGTAGCTCAGGAAGACCCGGACGAAATCTTTGCAAAGAATCTCCTTCTAAACAAACTTGGTGACAATAGAGCACAGATCATTCCAATGTAGGAGAAACGTTTAGTGTAAAATTAACAAACATAAAGACATGAATTTCATATGGGAGGCGTGCCAAAATCTTCATTAAGGCCTTAAACTGAAAACTGATTCATATGCAATCAAATTATTTGCACAGACGTGAAAAAAATCTCCTAGGAGGTTCCTGTACAAGTTAGAAATCCACCACGTGACCATAAAAAAGCACAACATCCAAAGTTTGAACCAAATATGACAAAACTCTAAAGGTGCTATTTCATTGCTTTTTGCCATTTTTTCATCAAGTGTTTATGAGGTGTTCGTAATGTTTTTTATTCTTTTAAAGAAAGCAAAGCTTTTTTGTCATTCATGTTTCATTTTCCTCCATACATTTTCGCCTGAGTCATGCAAGAGAGATAGAGCCCTATATTGACTTGTAGTAAGTTGGTAATTTTTATTTACGTTGACTTTTGTATTATAAAACAGATTTTTACCAGAACTAATTATAACAGTGTACTGTTTCATTAATATTCGTTGAGCACCAATTTTCGAGGATTTTGTTGTTGAGCAGATCCTCGAATTTAAATATTCATGGAATTAAGAAATATGTTAGTCATTTGAATAGGCAATGTTTTTGCCCACAAAATTACGTATCCTCGAAAAAGTATGTTTTACAAAATCCACGAAAAATGATGCCAACGAAAATTGATGAAACCACAGTAATTTTTGTTTCAATTTCATTTAAAAATAATGCTCTTTTATGTGATATGAATTCGTTTATGAAATCAAAGATCTCCAATGGTTTTGATACATGTATTTTTTTTTTTACATTTTGAACAGAAGTGTATCAAAAGCCTAATGCAGCATGTAAAAATGAACATTCAATGTCTTGACAAATCAAGTTTCTGTCGTTAATTAATTACAAAATTATATTTTACACTGTATTTTGAAATTTTCAAAGATTATGATAAGCCCTTCACCATAAGGTAAAACATTGATATAGGGTTATGAAATCTTTGGAGTTTCTTATTGTTATCCGATGCTTTTAGTTTTAGAGAATATGATAACCTTGTTTATTACAAAAACTTTTTCTTATTATGTTTTTATTTTTATATTTTGTCCTTTAATGTGGCATTGGATACAAAATGAAGAAACCTCTTTCTTTGATAGTACCTGAGTAATTCTGAAAGTCTGACAAAAACCAACTTAGATTTTGATGAATGGTGTTATAAGGATAGATAGATCTGTTATGTTACAGAGAAAACTTTGATCTAAAACAGTAGCGTTTTAGTAGTTTTTGGTTACAGACATGTATTTTTAGCCTCTCTATTTCATTTTCTGCCCTCAGTCTCATTTCTATGCACAGATAGCTTTTTTCCTTTACTTTTTATCCCTAATGATTGTAATTTCCTCTGAAGAAAAATGATTCAAAGGATTTATTTTATCGTTTGAAAATTGGGAAATAAATGTTTTATCCCTTAGAATGCTCAAGTGAAAAAGTAAACTATAATGGGAAATTTTAAAAACTCTTTTCCAAACTGACATGTTTAAAATTGAAGGTGAACGAAGTCAGGTCACAATATGTATCTTCTGTGAGGAATAGTATTTTTGAATGTGATATCGGTCCTTTCATGTTTGGCTCATGAACATAATGTTATGTGTGTAGTTGTTATTTTACACAGAATTTTGAAGTTAATTGTAAAATATCTGTAACAGCTTTCACGTCTGGTAACAGAAAATTTATCATCTTGGAATAAATAAATGTATGGTATTGCTAATATTCAAATAATCTAATTAGATCTGGATAAATGTTCATCTGAATCCATTATACGGCCTTTATCTATTCGATGACTTGTTTTATTATCGTTGTTGTATTTTATGTCACTTAAAGGTTTACTTTTATTTGTAATAACAAAGTCAACAGATGCTACATGTGTAGTGTCAGGTTGTATGTAGTACTATTTGTTGAAATCACATAGAAACTTCTTTCCAAATATTTACGAAGTAAATATTTCAATTTATCAATGTATAAACAAAAGAAAGTATTAATTTTTCATTACAAGAAATACAAATTATTTAAATGCAGGAAGACGTTAAATAAATCTCTCATTAATTATATTTGTGCAAATAATTAACCCATGTCCGGTGAAATAGAACTCTGAGGAACAATTACATCTTAATCATACTTATCACACAAAGTAATAAATTATTCATCTGAATACTGTTAGAAAAACTGTTTGCCATTAGAGGATAAATTGTTCAAGTTTTGAAGATATTTATTAAAATAGTTGTTTTATTTGTATTCAACAAGATTATTGTAAAGTAGAATTTTATTTAATTGTTGCATAAATTGATTGTTAATCTATTATGATTATTCATTTTCTTATTTATACATGCAGAATCTTTCAATGTAATGAGACTTTATGAGTGATATAATACATGTATGTTGCATATTTGATACTGTACAGGTTTCATGAATAAATTCAAGTCGATTATTTTTCAAATATTGATTTTATTATCTTGTATAACATTGCGTAAACATTGACATTACAATACATTTTAATAACAACAATTGAACAATTATAATACGTCCCTACATACATGGTATGTATCTATGCTCTGGTCTGCGTTAGCTGTCTCTTTTATCTGGAAAGAAAAGAATATTTTTAAATGATAATAGTGTGTATCTGTATATGTATCTTAAATGGAAAATGGACACAGTTGCATGACCATTTTTTAATATATTTTAACTTTCTATAATGATATTTATTTAAGAAAAATCTTGAAATTCAATGACCACTTTATTATTCATAATGTTAAAAAACAAAAAAAAAATCAAAACAAATTCACTTTAGTTTTAATATATCATTTATTAAAACACCTGATTTTGCAACTGTCAAAAAATTCAATAAAAAGTCTAAGGAAGTATAGTAATTACACGCCTACATTTTGTATTTTTGATAGCTTTCAGATAAGTTTGAAGATTCTTAACATGCCTTAATAAATTTCTAATAGCCCTAAAACCCTGATGTGTAAATCTTTCTATCAATACACAATATGTAGTAATTTTGAAAAAATATATTTTCATAGCTGTGCCCCGTCTCTCTCTCAGAAAAAATTATAAATTAACATAATTTATTGATATATACAAGGTATCCTAGGCCTGCGCTTACATCTATATCTTTTTTCCAAAAATTATCAGGAATAGTTCGCAAAAGAATGGTCATGCATTTTTTCTATTATTCCTTAAGATTGTTTGATATTCATACTCAATAAAGACATACACACTGCATAGATGATTTGTCTGATTTAACTACTTTTATGTCATTGTTTATCAAAACGACAAATGAAGACAATAGTGCCACACATAGGAGCGTTTTGTAATGGACTAGTGGCAACCCATACCTTTATCCTTGGACGGGGCTTGTTACTTTTTTAGACATCTTTATCGAGAAACCTTAAAATATCAGTTTGAATGAGGAAAAAAAAATCATGTTTGACCTCACCTTTACCTCAAAAAAAGAACATCTAAGCTTACATGTACGTTAAGGTCATAAACCAAATAATCCTAGAGTTCACTAACTTGTATAAAGATGTGGTCAGTCTCAAAAAATATCTTAAGTAATTGTTACCAAGGGAAGGGGTCTTACCATTCCAATCAAAATAGAGAAATAAAAATGTCCAAAGGGAGCAAGAGACTGGAAATCCTAATGCCAATCTGCTTAAATAATACACTTCCTAAAGCTGACTAGGCATTAAAGACGAGGTCCCGAGAAAAGAGGGAATAATAAAACTAATCAACATTCGACTATATATATATAACTAACCCTCTTTTTTCTTTTTCAAGTTTACTTAATTTTCTAATATATACATGTAGATGTTATCAATAAAACGTCTCTAGAACCTCAGGAACATGAGGTTTAGCGCTGAAGTCAGAGAATGATTTAAATTCTTAATAGATAGGTTGTTAGTCTTTGTTTGCAAAACGCCGGACATTTCATGATCAGGGGGAGGAAGGCTTTCGTAAAGAGATTCTTAAAATCCAAAGTTTCTTAAATTCATATTTTTAAATTCATTTTTAAGTTACAATGTACTAATCAATAGTTTATTGCTAAGAACTTACAAGAGTGAACGTGCGATAACTCTGAATCGTCCGATCGTGATCTTGAAACTGAAAAAAACACAATATGATTATAGACAAAACCATCATCATTTTAAGTATATAGTTTATACACTTTCAACAAGTACTTGTTGGATAATTCTTTGTTAAAAATCAATAATATATCAACATATACACAAGATCTTTCAATGAATACTTTTGAATCTGAAGGCCTGGAAAAGAAGTAAGACCTAAAAAATCAACTTTGACATTTATTATACTCACACTTTCTAGTTGGCAGTTTCATGGCTGGAGGATTACTATATGTGACTGTCAGTGGCTTTTTCTGTGAGTACATATTTTCTCTATCTACAAATATTTAATTTAATTTTCTGCATAAATTCAAAGAAAAGGAAGAAAGCAATTTAATCCATTACTTATCAATTTTCTTGATTACAAAATCTGAATGATAAAAATGTGAATACAGTATCCTTTCCCTTACCATCATACAGTTGGTTTGTTATATTCCTGCTGAAAGGTTTTGGAGGAACAACTGGCGTGTCAGCTTTAAAATATATAAAAGAGCAATTAATTCAAAATAAAATCTGCATATACATGTATATACTGGGATGTTTATCCAATGGTCTGTTATTGCATATAATTTCATCCAACCAGTTGTTTCTTGTTTCCGATACAAGGTGGAACACATATAAAATTATCTTTTGCAATCAAAAAAAAATTTATATGAATGTTTTTATCTCATATTGTTCGTTTTCTTTTATCTTTAAATCTTGTTATAGGATTTTGCAGACTTAAGACTCACATTTCAAAAGCATGGATTCTTTTACACTCCTAAGGTCCTTGTCCACCATCACTGTTTTAGAGACTAAAAATACAGTAATGATATGCACATAAGTAAAAAAAGAACTGATTCATTGATTGATGAACAAAGCTTTTCAAACAGATGCCTTATATCGAGGTTAGTATGTTTTTACCTTTCTTTGGTAATAGTGGTGTTTTCTGTTCATTTCCATATGTTGGCTCATTAGGGGTTTTTGTTTCCGATTTGTTTACTTCTGAAAAAAGGGAAAAAAAATCTTGACAATCATATGTCATTGAGTTACGAGTACCTTACCAACCACTAAGTTTTCCTCCATCATGCATGTTATTAGCAATGTTTTGTCCATAACTTTTTCTTTTTACCTGTGTATAGTTGATTCGTAATATTTGTTTTTAAAGGACGACAGGGTTTGGCTGAAAAATATCATAAAAATTTGATTTAGTTCATGTTTAAATCAAACAACAAAGATCCGAATAATTAATTAACATTTGAACAAATAGTATTTTTGATTCATTTTAAACGTAAAAATGTCACGTACAATTAAAAACAATATAGAAATTGATTACCGTATTCGTTGTCATTATCAGCTTTTTCTAAAACAGATTGAAGTTCTTCCACTAATGTCTTTGAATCTGAGCAAATAAAAACATTAAATGTTTCCCATTTTTACAATAAAGATTATAGAATACATAATACGAAATTATACAATCATATGAGGCTACATAAGCATTTCTTACACTTTGTTCGTCCTTCTCCCTTAGGAACCATTTACTGTACAGCTCAAAGCACTTTCTAAGCTCACATGCTTTTTCGCACAAATTAAGATCACATTGTTATTATGCGAAATTGTGTAACGAGGCAACAAAATATATTCAAAAAGTAATTTCTAACTTAATTTTAAGTTTATTTAACTAATTTAAAACATAATCCACACATAATTATTGGTAAGATTTTGATATACTCTTGGCTGATGGATTGTGATAGTTCCCAAATTGTTTTTCGTTCTTTTCTCGTAAAATGTAACCGTCTATGTACCCGTTCTTTTTAAAGCATTTCTTTGCCTAGCACTGACTCAAAAACAGTGCAAATTATGTAACCTTTGTATTTCTGTACAATAATATTACTCTTTAAAGCGCAAGATGATAATAGTATTTCTCATTTGTGTTCGACTGCTTTTCTGTTAAAAAGCTGACTTTTTTTAGGGTTACATTCGAACTCTAGCATCATGAAAGATAGATCCGACCGCTAAATTCTAAAGTTTCAGACCGTAAATGTAAAAGAATTATTTTTTCAATGGTAAATATTTACTATTTTAAAATATTTTTTAAATACTTTTTTGTCTTGTCTTTTGGCATGATTTCTTTATGCAACATTTTTCGGCGCTATATTTCGAAATTACCACAACGAGTATGGGAAATTTTCAAAGTATTTCGAAAAATACTAATCTTTACGATGACATTTTGAAAATTTCAACTAAATAGTATCAAAGAAAGCTAGATAGTTTTAATTTGTAAATACCTATGGTGAAATTAAACAGATGTAACATCATATCATTTATAAATTAAGTTCCATTTAAAACATCGACTTTAAAACTTTAAGATTTTGAATTTAAAGAATTTGTACAATTAACATGAGATCTTAAATACATATTGGGGCTTTGTCTCGTATTTAAGGTCGATAATGTTCATTTTATTGCAAAAGGAATGTGACCTTTATTTGTGCAAAAAACCATGTGAGATTAGAAAGTGCGTTGAAATGTATAAAGGGAATTTTCGACCCCGTTTTATTTTCGCCCCTTTCGCCCAATCCTCATCTGGGCGAATTTATAACGGGGCGAACTCAAATAATATAGTATCATTTCTTAAACAAAACAATGACTGGGCGAATTTTAAACAGGGCAAATTTGTTTGCAAGTGTGAAAGGGAGAAAATAACACGGGGTGAAAATAACCCTGTATACAGTATTCAATATATCGATGGTCTTCAAATTTTGAACCCAGATTGGGCCAAATCTTTGGCAAGGTAATTTTAGGTTAGACCGGGTTAAAGGGCAATTAGTCGCCATGTGGCCCGCTATACCCATGCCTTTATCTTTTTTAGTAAATGTCTTCGATTGTCATTCAGTATGTAGTCAGATTGCATATAAACACATGAAAAGGACTGTTGAAACTTCTTTTCTTGCTCAGTGTACAAACCATCATACAATATACAAAGGTTGGGAAAAAGTTGTATTAGGGCCATTTTAGTAATTTTCAGATAGAAAACGAGCAGATTTCTGATAAAATCACATCAATGTTACATTTATCCGAGAAAGTTTTACACCAATTCCTATGAATATGACTATTCCCTACTATGACATCATCTTGTTTAACTTTACACATATAAACCCCATCTTCTTAATAATATGTCCAAAAACAAAGTATACCCAGTTCTAAAGAATATTTAAGTTAAATGCTAAAGATACCTTTTCTTGGCAATACTGGGAACTTTCCTGCATTACTATATGTTGGTTCCAAAGGTTTTTTGTCTTTTGGTTTACTTGCTTCTATATGAACATCAAAGTCAACAAACGTTTATTTCATTTTACTTTGAAAGTTCCAATTCATAAATGTACTAAAAAGTTTTTCAGGAAAAAAAGCATCGAGACGTGTTTAATAAAATGTTACAATTAAAAAATATGTAGGAAACTTCTTAGCTATTAACTTAAGCGATGATTCTTATAGAAAGCAAACAGATTATGATTACCTTCGTATAATTGATTTATCACCATCATATCTGGTCTAAACTTTATAGATGGTTGTAAATACCCCATAGCATCTGGAAAAATTAACATTTTTAATGGATCATGAATTTTCGCAAAATCAATTTTAAAATTTATATACACTTTAACTTCGTTAAATTTGAAACCATATTAGCTGACCTATTTTTCTATTCATATAAAGCAGAATTTGTGCAAAATCTTATGCGTGAAAAGAAGAAAACACTTGCTGTAGCCTTCAACTAGACATTTTGATATATCGACGACGTATTGTCAATTAACAATGGTAATTTCCATTCCTTTCTCGATACAATATATCCTGGTGAGCTTGAGATAAAAGATACCATAAAGTCTGACACAGTCATCTGTTTCATACTTTGATATTATACTTGAAAAAGGCATTAAAGGTAATCTAACAACTAAGCTCTATGATAAACACGATGACTTTAATATTTCTATTGTCAACTTTCCAACCTTATGCAGCAATATATTTTCATTACCTGCATCCGGAGTTTATATATCTTAGCTGATTCGATACGCAAGAGCATGTTCAACGTATGAACAATTTCTAAAACGAGGTAAATTATTGACAAACAAGTTGATGAAACAAGAATTTCATCTGTCTTTTAAAGTCATCATTTCGTAAGTTTTATGATCGACATAATGACCTTGTCAGCAAATACAATTTATCATTGAGCCAATCCCTCGTTGAAATAGAATGACTTTAAGGAGTTTAGAACATACCTGTAAGAGACTCGGAAATGTAAATAAAGTATGATTTACCTTTAATGCTGTCTTGTGGGTCCTGTGTGTGAGCTCGTCCAGAGGATGGCGATTCAGTGTTCGAAAAAATCTCTGGGGCCTTGTATATTGGAGTTTCTAAAACGAAATCGACAAAGTATACATTTTACAAAGAATTCAATATTTTAGTTTTTTCATGAAGTATATGGAGATAACACAAACAGTATTCAAAGTCAATAAAACAATACAAAATAGGAGCAGAGCAAACACGGACCTCCAAAACATCAGAGGTGGGATCAGGTGCCATGGAGGAGTGAGCATCCCCTGCAGACCGGTCACAACCGCCGTGTGCTCTTTGTCATGATCGGGAAATAACGGAAAAATCCGTCGTCAATTCAGTATACAAATAATGGAATAACAATTAGTATGAAAAAGTCAGTCAGCATTTGACTCAATGATAAACTGTATTTGCTGACAGGGTCATAAGATTCAAAATTTTAATGGTCACTTTAATGAATTTTTTTTTTAAATCAAAAGATAAGGCTATTGAAATGGAACAGTTTAAAATATGTCAAAATAATTCACCCAGGGATTTCCAATATTTTCGGGATTTAAAAATTCAATTGAAAACCTTAAGTGAATCATGTGATTTTTAAATATTTGATCATTGGCCTTTACAGACCTTAAGATGACATTCATTTTTAATTTAATATACGTAAGAAACGGATACTCTTTAAAAATATATCCATATCTTAGGTCTTTTCGATCAACGAATAAAACGTTATAGTTACATGTACCTGAAAACAGAAGGTTAAATCAAATGTTGATGACATCCCAAACATCTCCGTTATAGGAAAAATGTCCAATATATGAGAAGTTTCCAATCTTTTTTAATGAGTGAAATAGATGTCATATTCCTAATGGAATAATTTAATAGTGAGTTTATCTTTTTTTCTATTTTGTCTTAAAGGAAATGGGTTAAAACTGATTTCAATGGTGTTTTGAACTACTATTATAATCAATAAGACAATTAATATATCCTTTTACTTATTAGAATATTACCTTCAGGAATAGGTTGAATGTACTGGTGAGCGGACGTTTTACGGCTTTCATCATTTAGTTCACAATACGCATTAGTCGCTACGGACTCCACTTCATCATAGAGATGTGTAGATACACCCAATGAACTGTGAGGTCTGTTCCTCCTAGTAATTAGAAAATTATATTTAATGTAACATTTGGCACCTCAAGCTCCAAATAACAACCAGCTGATATATTCTTGGATCCAGTGATATCTAAAGTTCCTTTGTGTCAAAAAATGAGAATACTATATAAAACTATTCAAAAAAACTGTTTTGGTAGCAATTTTTAAAAGTACTGTTGATAAATAAACCATGTTCACAAGTTGCTAAATACATGAATGTTAATAAAATATAAATAGATAAGATATTTACCGTTTATGCGGCTTTTTATCTGGAACACAAAAAAAGGAAATGAATGTTCAGATATTACAGGTATGATGACAAAATCAGTTAAATGAAAATTCAAACTCAATATACGGACAATTATAGGCATAAATTTGTTTGACTCACTTTTTGGATTCTTTTTTCGACAGAACATCAATATGCACACAGTAAGACATATAAAGATGGTCACAAAAGTTCCCGCCACAGCTATGATTAAGACTGTAGTAAATGGCAGCTCTTGTTCATTTCTTTCAATGTCTGAAAAGATCACATAAGGTAACTTTAACATTATGCTGATATATGAGCGATATGTATCACTTCCAAACTGGCGAATCTCTTATTTTTAGAATTTTTCAAACCACAAGATAGATCATCAGCCACAGAATTTTAAATCAACTTTGTTTTAATTGATGTTAATTAAGTCAATTTGAACTTTATCAGTAGTGATCTACCTAAAGTTATTTGTAGTTTTCATGTTAACTAAGTGATTATTGGGACACCGAATTATTTTTTAATTATTAACTTTGCAGTTTGTCTGGCAGTTTTAATTCTAAGACACAAACAGGTTAGAGCATCATTTTAAAACAATAACATGTAAAGAATTAAACCTTTGCATCACACATCAGCTAAAAAGACCATTCCACAGTTTTACAAATCGACCATTCCTTTTTTTTTTAATAATAGGCTCAATTTAACCATGATATTACTTTCTTATTTGTATTATAATTTTAAAAAAGGAGTATCTACTTCAGTTTATTTTCATTTGATTTGTGTTTTATTCCAGAATCTTAAAAAAAGGCATATTTTTACAAAAAAAAGGCAAATCATTCTAGTGCATGTAAAATGTACGAAGTATTACATGATGTATAACATCTGTAACTTAAATATACATATAACAGTTTTACTGTATATATTACATTGTACATTAATTTAGTTTTCCGTTTTCTTCAATTAAACTTTTAATCACATGACTTTTTAACGTTATACAAGGCCCTTGAAGTCAGGTCGTGAATGAATCATACACTTGACGCATTATACCAGTAAATTTCATTCATAATTCTTTGAAATGCATGTACTTTGCTTGTTTTAATTTGTGTACGATTTGTGAAAAACACGCCGAAAATTTTGAAAATAAAGGTTTATAAAAGGTACATTAAAGAAATAGAATCCCTCTAAAAGATTATTCAATTCAATGTCATTCGATGTCATACAGAATATAGAATAAAGATATAAAGATAGACTTCGGTCTAGTTATCCGAATAAACTAAAAACAGATAAAAAGTATGATGAAAAAAAATTATATTTAGATAGAGCTAGGAATATACACTTAATATAGTTGACTTGAGAAAAGATGTTCTTCTCATACTAGTTTGAAAATGATAGAGAAAATTGAAAAGTTGTTATTAATATTCATCAACAAGCAAGAGTTTAATATGTTGAATCTACAATACATGATTGTGAATTAAATAAAGAATGATCAGAAGTAGTTTTTCATTCTTTTTTTTATCCATAATTACCTTCAAAAGGTGTAGTTTTAGGTGTCAGTTCGTAAGCTGAGCAAAAGAATTTTTTTCTTATGAATGCTTAAGTTATTCATTCTCAATTTCATCATCCAAATTAAAATCAGTATGAATATTTTCTTGATAACCATTAATAACTTAAATTAACATAACTTTCAATAAGAATTAAATGTACCTGTATACGTCGTTGGCACGGTAAAATTTATTACAAGCTGATCGTGCAGGCTTCTTTGAGAATCGTATGATCGTAGAATGAGTTGATAGAATCCATAGTCTTTGTACTGGTCCGGATTCCGGATCGCCAGTACCACAGTATAATTACACCATAATGAACAGTTTTCGGGACTAATGCTTTTGGCACCTGTATATTTATTTTCATCTGCGTTCCAATCTGTAATTCTCTGAATTAAAATAAAACAATTATGAATATGAGGCCTACATGTATTTTACACTGAAAGGTTACTTATCATACGATGAATTCCCAGCATTCGGTCAACTGAATGGTCACTGAGAGGTCAATGGGTGACAACTTTCTACCATTCAGACACCTTTAAGAAGACTTTCAGTGATTCAGTTAACCGAGAGTGTGGCAGTCTTCCTGTGTCATATATATGTACTACATTGTGATATTAGTATTCGAGATATCGAAAATCAACTGCAGCTGCATGATGTGCTGTAATGTTGTCAACAAAAACCCTGGTAATATTGTATTTTCTGTTGTACCTAAACTTTGCATGCTTAAAATATTTCCATATAGTACAATGCTTACTATGCAGCATGTATCTGTCTTACTTACCATTGCAGTATTATTTTTGAATATCGCCCATTGATCTTTTACGTCATATTGGGACTGGACAGTGGCCGACACCTCACATGAAAGAGCGGAACATTTGACCATTGGTGATCTAATGCTGGTGATTGTATTGGTACCTGCTGTAACTTCTACAAGAACAAGTAAATACAATATTTAACTTTGTTTTCAACTCAAAACATAGCACTAGTATTACCACTAGTAGTAAAATTTACGATATGTTTCATGGTTGTTACATGTAAAAGACCAAAAACCTGTATTTTAACATTCAGACATTCAAGTCTATCATACATGCATTTCCATCAAAGGTGTTGAATACAGAAATTGCTATCGGGTTACTTATGTTCTTAGTATATCTGTGTGCATTTGATTTTAAGTCTTGGATATTTCCATAGTTAGTTTGTTTAAAAATGTGCAGTATATGACTCTCAGCTTTATCAGTCCCGCGCATCATTCTGTTGTTTATCTGTAGAAGATATTTTGCTTACACGTGCATCCGTCCATCGGATGTATAGTACTCATCCCTTGTCATCAATGTGTGTGTAAATAAAGAAGATACTCAGATGGTTTGTGACTTGAGTTTTAGCTCCTTGTGCATTTAGAATTTTTCGTGAAGCCATTACTTTTACAGTGTATTGTCTACGGATTTTACAGTTTGACCGAAAGGACCTTGCGAAAGTAAAAAAACATATCCATTACACCTGATCCTACTTTTGATTTTTTTTATATAATCCCTCTACTCCCAATGTGTATTGTTTCAGTGGATTTTTTAGCCCGAATACTGTTTCTTATACTGGTGTATTCATATTTCACATTAAAGGTTTTTTTATATCAAAAAGCATTTAAATGAAATATATGGAGATAACGAAGAGTTTATAAAGCTCAAAGTCCATAAAACAAGTAAACACGGACTTCAAAAACATCAGAGTTGGGATCACCCTCCGTGTGCTCCTTGTCATGATCGGGGAATAACGGAAAAATCCGTCATAAATAATGGACGAACAATTGGTATGAAAAACGTCAATTAGTATTTGTCTCAGTATTTGTCTCAATGATAAACTGTATTTACTGACAAGGTTGAATCGACAATAGAGCTTACGAAATGCATGATGACTTTATACGAGACTGCTGATATCTTTGTTTCATCAATTTGTTGGTCAATAAATATCCCGTCTTTAGAAATTGTACATACGACTAACGTACCATGCTCTTGCGTATCGAAACAACTGAGAGATATAAACTATGTATGCTGGTAACGAAGGTACATTGCTGCACAAGTAAGGAAAGTAGACAATTGAAAAGTTAAAGTCATCAGGTTTATCATAGAGCTTGGTTGGTAGATTACCATTAACGTCTTTCTCAAGTAAAATACCCAAATATGAACAGCTGTGTCAGATTCCGTAGTATCTTTTATCCCTAGCTCACCGTGATACATCGTATCGACATAAGAATGGAAATAACCAGACTGAGTGTTAATTGACAATACGTCGTCCAAATATATAAATCTCGAGTTGAAAATATTATAGTTTCATTGGATACGGTAATAGCTTTAGCTAGATTATTTGAAAATTCGAAATAATATTCAAGATTACACGGCAATATACAAAGGTTGTATTTATAAAAGTTATCATTAAACAATAAAGAGCCCTTTCGTAAATGTTTTGGTTATACCCCTGGTATTTTCCTTTAAAATACTGAAAATCCCAACTTTGAAGTCTTAATTAACACGATTTAGGAAAAGACATGCATATATACTTTGTAATATTTCCGCATAGTGAAATCAGTTATCCATTTAAAAGAAGTAACTCTGTATGAGTCATCGTTCTGTCCTTTAATTAGAAATTTAACTCCTCAAGTTGTCTTTTACTGAACGACCCTATATTGACTTTAAGGTCAATTTACTCACCCGACCGTGCACCAACAGATATGATGACTACTGCAACTTGAAGTATGATCTG
>PRKT01000035.1:291508-309437 GCA_003671525.1 Saccostrea glomerata | reverse complement strand
TTTTGTTATTGAAATATTACTAATATTTTCCAAATCTATTTCCTTTTCCAGTTCTAAGGAGGAAAAAATCTAAGAATTGTCCACTTTTCTAAACGTGTGACATGATATTTAGTCTCTTCCAAAAACTATATACCCTCCCGCTTTTCAAGCGGGGGGTATAAAAATGTTTGTATAATCTGTCCTTATATAATAGACTTGGAGCATGGTAACTATTCGTTATAATTATCTACATACACTAGACAAAATTGCTAATGCACCACTTATTATTCTTTTTGGTGAATTGAAGATTTGCCTCATCGGTATTAGCATATATAATATGCCATCTTTTCCAATATACAATGGGATTGACAAATGTCTTGGTG
The DNA here is from genome assembly GCA_003671525.1 of Saccostrea glomerata. Classification (NCBI taxonomy): domain Eukaryota; kingdom Metazoa; phylum Mollusca; class Bivalvia; order Ostreida; family Ostreidae; genus Saccostrea; species Saccostrea glomerata. The sequence continues at coordinate 309,075 of PRKT01000035.1, read as the reverse complement.
TCAGGACAAAACCCAAAAATGACCTTCTTGCCCGAAAACTAATTTCCCGACATGCTTTTTTTTTCGTTGAAAAGTTCTTTGATTAAGAAAAATAAAAATGTCTAATCTTGTGACAGCACACTAAATGACTGGGCTCGGGAAGGTAAGTTTGTGTCCAATTGACATTTGAAGATGTTAATTAAGTTGAAATAAAGACATGAGTGAATTCGACTGAAGTATGTATAGTTTAGGTGAGACAGATGTTGCATTTGCAGATGAAAATACCGAGTGGTTTTGTTAAGAGTATCAGTAGGTTACTTCTCTGGTTTCTAACTAGATGAAATATTCTAAGTATATTTTGCTTATATATCTTATATATTTAGATGTAAAAGATTTAAAAGGTCATTTTTTCTTTTCTCATCAGAATTGTACAAGTTTAAATAGAAATCTAGCGGGAACTATATTTTTGGCGGAATGGTGGCGTATGAATATATCTTCTTTTCTGATTCTCAAAAGTATTGTAGAACTGAAATTAGTTATAAATTTTACGCAATCAAAGACTTCAAGAATTTTTAAATGTAAGTTAAATTAATAATAAGGGACTAAAGTGTTAAGATATATGAAATAAATTTGATTTTCCAAACAATCTAAAATTATGAAAGCTTTGAAAGCTTCCAATCTAAGTACAGATATGAGCCAAAAATCAATAAAAAGTGCTTTTTCTCTCTAAATAAACGGTCAAAACTTTTTCTTTTTGTGTCATTTTGTACCTCAATATGACCTCATATGTGAAAATAAATATATAAATATAGGACACTAACAAAAATAACAAATATATCCTAAAAAATTAAGAAAAATAGAGAAATTCGGATTAGCCAAAATCCATTTCTGTTTAACAATTTGTGTCAATTTGGTATTATCATCTTATAGACTCTATATGGTAATATATTTTTATGTAATAAGAAAAACATTTAATTTTTTGAAATAGAAGACTGTATCGCATGATTGGATGCAGTAGATTTTTATTTTAATGTCCAGGGAAAAGGTATTGACCTTGACCTGACCTTGACTCTAATATAAAACGGTCAAAACTAATCTAACTCATATCACCACTTTGTGATGTTGTCTTTTTGATTCTGTGAAAATTTTATTAATTCTTAAATACAATAAATACTGTTTTGTGCAAGAAGAATCCAACCTTAATTTTATATTAACTGACACTATAGTTGCTTAAAAAAAACAGTGATACCCGGTATCCACATGATGACTCTTTCTTATACTTAGTCTATACAATTACCTTGTCAGGAAATACAATTTATCATTAGGTTTGTTTGTTTGTTGTTAAACTTCCCTCTAAAGATTTTTTTCACTTGTATGCAGACTAAACCATTTACCGATGGAGAGCTGCAAATTTTGTTCTTCACTCCGCTCTTAGAGCCATGCATGAGCAATGAGGGATATTTTTACTCCTTAACCTTCTGAGCACTACACGTCGCCTGCGTGGCGCAGTGGTTAGAGCCTCTGCTCTAGAGATGCAAAGTAAGGAGATGATCTTTTGGTCGCGGGTTGGATATGAAAATTTTGAAACCTTATTGAAAATCTATAAAGTTAACACCATCGATCATATTCCAACCGCAGTTTGCTTATTGTGTAGAAGAACAATAAAGTTCAGAAAAATATTGTTTTTGCAAAAGAAGTGCAGTGTATTTCTTAGTTTCATATGGTCTTACGAGGAAAATATAAATTATGAAACCTAGCTGCACATCAGTTGGCAACTAAGCTAAAATTTTAAGAGGATTCGACGAGGAAATATTTGACGGATGAACGGATGGTACATGTACATTTGATTTCAATCAGTAAGTAGTACATCTTACCGTCTGCTTACAATGGAGGACACTCGGTACTTTTTATTGTAAGTGATTTAAAGGAAACCAAAGATAAAAAGATTTGTACATTTTTTTTCTTTTTTTATAGAAATGTTATATACACGAAAAGATTAAACTGTAAATATTTAGCAAACTTTTTCTCTCCAAATGAATAAGTGCAGTATGCTTATTATTATACCCGGCCGAATTTACCCCCCGCTTGAAAAGCGGGAGGGTATATAATAATCGGTATGTCCGTCCGTCTGTTACGCTTTGGGGTATCAATCTCTAATCAACAACTCCTCTCATACAACTGAATGAAATTTGATGAAACTCCTACAGAATCTTTATTACATATCGCCATTGTGCACCTCCTATTTTACTTTTTGATTCGACACATATTTTGGGTTTCCCATAGCAAAACATGGACACTGATATTATATTCATATGGAAGGCGGGGGGTATCATTTAGTGAGCTCATTGCTCACATTACCTCTAGTATTAAAATTATTAAAGAACGGGAAAATGTCTGAAAAAATTCCAATTCAATCGACTTTTTTAATCATAATGAATTCTTGTGTACATTTTACTATATGAAATATGGGGAAATAACAAAAAGTATTCAAACTCAAAAGTCAATTAAACAATAAAAATCAGGAGCAGAGCAAACACGGACTTCTAAATCATCCGATGTGGGATCAGGTGCCATGTTGAGGGAGCATACACTGCCGACCGGTCACACCCGGCCGCCATGTGTCATGATCGGGAAATAAGGGGAAAATCGGTGGACAATTCAGCGTGTATATGTTTTACAGGATTTCAACCCCTCTGTGAAACAAAAGTTACGGAAAATAAAAGTGTTAGTGACCTACCATATAATGCTGACATTACATGTACAAGTACAGAAGATAATATATTGAAATCGAGGTTAATATACTACAATATATGTATTATATTATCTGCTGGATCGTTGTTTAGATATGTTATAATATAAATAATGCTGTAATTTAATTGAGCCATGATGTAAGGGAATAATATTGCTTTGTTCATGTGTATGGTGTTAATTTCGTGTACATGTACTCCAATTAAGATAACATCCGAATATATTTATTTTTCCACAGAAATGAAGGCAAATAATTCAATATCAAGACTCAAATTTGAATTCATACTAAAGGACCCATTAAAAACCAGGTCGGTCTTAAAGTGACCGAGGCAATTTTTTAAATACAAAAATTGATTTGGTATCGTTTAAACAAAGTAAAATCCCGTGGTATTTCTTGATACATGTAATTAAAATTAATTCAATATTTTTTAACATTGTTATCTGGCTAGCCCCTGAACTGAGTCGATGAGTTTCTAAAACGATTACTGGGTGAATAAAATCAGTGAAAATGCAGACTAATTTTTTTTTCTTTTTGGTAATAATATCATAACATCAATGTTTGAATTTTTCATGAATTAATATCAGCACCAGTAGCCTAATAGATTGACTTTTTTCTCTTTTTTCGTTCATTGACTACTGTACCGTCGGTACGTTATGTTTTATAGAATAATAACCTGATCTAGTCGGGAAAACTGAATGAAACACTTACACAAACTATTATATGTTACATAATAGATTGTAATACGCTGTTACTCGGTCGGGCGCTGACCTGTGTAGAAAGACTATCGTGTATAAATTTACAAAGCTGAAGGAGAAGAAGTCAGAATATCTGAAGATAATAAATGTCAATGCAACGTCTTTACGATATTTCATTTCCTTGTCCATCAAAATAATTTTCACAGACTTGATAATTATGATGTTATTACATTATTATATTATTGTGTCGTTTGAATTGAAAAATTAAGTAAATGAATAATGTTTTTTAAGTTTCAAGCGAGAGCGAAAGAAGAATACTAAACATGTGTGTGTGGGGGAGGGGGGGGTTCTCTCGTACATTTATGTGTTCCTACATCAGGTATATGGGCACGATTACTGAAAAATGAAATTGATAATACGAGAATTTTTATGTACATGTACATAAATAATCATATGATCATGGTTATTGATATTAATCGATTACAGCGATGCTTGTCCTGTAATTGATTACATTAAAAAAATACATGTAGAGAATAATAGAATAAATCATTATTTATAATATTAAAACTTTATTTCAAGTTGAGTTTTAGTCATTCTAGGGAGAAAGTTTTAGAATATATATGAGTAATTGGATAAGTTGTATCGAGGTCGGAGACTGAAAGAAAGAAAAAAGTGACTCATATTGAATTTAATTTCCTAATAAGGACAATGCAGCAAAGCTCAGAGGGCAAGGCGTTCATCTATATTTTTTTTATTTATTCACTCAATCCAGAACTTTGATTTACTGACTTGTACAATAGACATGTAATTTAACAAGTCAGTGAGCAAATCAATTTTTAGTAAATTGAGGTTGCGTTTAAGATTGTTCACAAAGTCACTCATTTTCTTTGTTCAATGAATATAAGGTTTCAGAGCTGAAACTTGGCTGAAAGTTCCTTTAAGTTAACTTAGGTAAGTTTGGTTAAAACGATCGTATCTTTCTGTTTGGAATGTTTGATTTCTTTTATCTAGTATATTGCAAAATACATATTCATGTAAGGATAGATGCGGAATATAACTTAAGGGACAAAAGGTCGAATCTAAATTTCAAAACTGAAGATTTACTAGTACTGTAATTGGAAGACTACTGATATTGTTTGAGACTTAAATTCCTTACCAGGGAGATAACTTGAATTAATTCGATTTGTACTCCATTTGTATCCCAGGTAAAAAAACTACAACAACAATCATTTAGAAGGTTATTGCATTATATTTCCATTTCTAAATTTTTTCTCTATGATAACCCTTTGAAAGTTAGTGGAGTTGATTTCCCGATAATTCTGCCGGAATGTAAATTAGGCAGGTCGATAGGTCAGGAGCTAAGGAGGCTTAGTATGCATGCAAATCTCGTGCGCATCTGTCTCTAAGTCTGACGCTATGGAGGCCAAATATGCATGAAAATTCGTGCGGCTGCCGTTGTGTTTGACGTCAGTGGGCTAGGACTATTGAAATTGGGATGGGAATCCTCGTGTACATGTAGTTTAAATCTATGTCTGCATTTTTAAAATTTAAATCTACAATTTTATTTCACAATGAAATGGAAATATAAGGAATCACTGTCTAGTTGGTATAGTATGCCAGGGACATCAACACTAGTGGGAAACATGGGATAATTTATGCATAAAGGGCTTCGCCCGTTATGCAAATTATACCATGTTTCCCACTAGTGTTGATGCCCTGGCATACTATACTAACAAGACAGTGATTCCTTAAATAATTTTTTTACCTTCTTATGATTGTCTAATGTATATGATATAAAATGTATGGGAAATTATTTAACGCTTTTGAAAATCACATTTTAGAAATGGAGTAAAGTGGAATAGAATCAGGTGCTTGATGTTTTAACCTTTTTTTTCATAAATGAAAAATCCACATACTTTAATTATGTATGAGGAAAAAAAGTCTTGTGTAGAAAAAAGATACGAAGTAAATATTCCCGATACAATTTTCTTCTAGACATTGTATGTTCTTTCATTTCTTTTGAAAATCGGTTGTAAAAAAAAAATAAAATATTTGATGTACAGCTTTATTTTTTCCTTTTAAAAATCAATCATATCTCATTATGCATGTGATGATACTCTGACATTACATTGACTGAATTAAAGTCGGGTTCGGAAACCTGGCCCAGCAGGTGTTTTAGAACATGTCTGCGCCCATGAGTGTTGCTAACGCCGCTGCGAACGGCGATTTAACGGTAAATACTATTATTTTTGAATGTAAAGACATAAATATTTGCTTAATAACAAAATTTCTGATGAAATGTGTATCAACTTGAAGCACAATAAATGTTATATGCCTTCGCATTTCTTTCCTGTTCGAAAATTTACCTCCGAATTTCCTCTTTTTAAAATAATAAACGAAACAATGTTGTAAACTTTTAAAATTGTTCATATAGTATTTCTTCTAAACATAAATGTATTTTACATTTAAATATATTGTTTCTTTTTAAAATGTTTCAATTTTGGATGCCTATGGATGTAAATTAAAATCAAGTAGATTAGAAAACACTGTCTTTGTGTTTTACAGCTCTTGAAACAAACACTGAGACAGGGTGCAAATGTGAACGAGAGATCTAAAGATGGGATGTCTCCACTTGCGTTGGCAGCTTTCTGGGGATATGCAGATGTGGTTGAATGTCTGTTAAATCATGGGTATATCTTCTAAAAACTTGAAAAATACACTTCAAACCTTAACTTATTACATTGTATATAACCAGCTTCCTGGAGTGTTTGATTGGAAATTTGCCTGTCCCAAATGAACTGGTATCCCTAATATCTATACAGAGCATGGTATACAAAGCAACCTGACTTGTTATACCAAGAATGCCTGGCTTAAATACTCAGAATTCACAATCATAATATAGTTTGAAGAATGCAAGAATTGCCAAAATTTTCAAATGTGGAAATGTGGGAGCATTTAAATTTAGTAATTCAACAAATACAGTCATTTCCAATATCATTATATCCCCCACTTGAAAAGTTGGAGGATTTATTGTGATCAGGACATCCATCTGTCTTTTTGACTATTACACTTTGGGGTACCTCTCGATCTCTTGTATGACACTCCTCCTTTACCACTGAATGAATTTAATGAGGTTTCATTAAATCTTAGTTAAACCCGGGTATATACTAAATGTAATATTGGATTCTATGTCAAATACATCTTGATCTCAGATATTATATAATGCCTTACTTTCATCTTCATCTTCTTTTTTTGTTTACAATGGTCAAAGACTGATTTTAAATTATCATTTCAGAGCGGATGTAAACATCTGCAACAAAGGAACACAGTGGACTGCTTTACATTGTGCTGCCTTTCAAGGTCATGGAAAAGTAATCATGAAACTAATGGATCATAATCCAAATACGGAGCTGAAAGACAACCAGGGGAGGTAAATATTATAAGGGGGAAAAGTGTCAAGAGCGACGGGTTATTTGTCATAATATGACCAATATATGAGTCTGAGTTCTCTAAACTTGTGCATAAGAATAACACAATTTTAAAACAGACAGATGTTCTTCACATGTAGTGACATTTTTTTTTTACAGGACTGCTGTTGATTTTGCCTCAGCCATGGATGCTATATGGCCATTCTTCGCAGGTATGGAGTTTATTAAAACTCATGTATAATCTGGAGATACTAATCAAACAAACAACTAGTAACAGCTCTCTTTACATCTGTATATAACACATTTTTTAAAAAAGTCTTTTATCAATTGATTAATGCAAAGAATGCCATTATAGTTGAACTGTAATCTCTTGATTTTCTTGTGATTTCAAGAAATTTTACATTTTACATTTTGTAGCTGCTGGTTGCAAGAGAACCCCAAAGTCAGAGTTAATTAGAATGGACATTGTCAAAAGGGTAAGTTTTTATTATTATTTTACAGCCACAGTTAAAACCTGTTAACTTGATATTGATGAGAGTTTTGTAAAACTTTGAAATATCTGAAGATTCCAGAAATTGAGGGTAAAATTATTTTGAAAATAATATTTGACAAATACTAGTAAGTAATTTCAACTTTGAAATCACTTCAACATTTTTATGGTACTCGAGATATCAGTGTGCAAACAGTACTGTAACATGACTACATGTACCATGATAGTTCAACAGTGTATTGAATAATACAAGTAATCAGCAATTTAAAATATTATGTACAAATGTATTACAGTGGAGCCTCATTTATCTGGATGCTTTGGTCCTTGTCAATTTGTCTGGATATGTGAAGCGTCCGAATATCTGAATTACCAGTTAAACAAGAACAAATAACATTAAAAAATTCTGTTTCGAGGAAAAGTCGTCCGGATACTGAAGCATCCGGATATCTGGCGTCCGGATATCTGAGGGTCCACTGTATATGCATGTATACAAATACAAAAACACCCAAAATATTTCATGAAGTTCTAATAAAATGAATTGTTTCTAGAACTAACCCAAGAACACTTATTTTCAGGTAACACATGTTGATCCCACACTTCCTAAGTCTGAGATTGCTCACTTCTCCCGCCCGGGATCAGCCTATGTGATAAAATCCCAGCCCTTACATGGTAACAATCCCACGGACACCAATATGGCTGTAGCCTCTATGAATGGGGATGTTCTAGCCGGCCTCCCAGAGGAACCAGAGGTTCCAAGTTCAAGGACACCCCAAATTAATCTAGCAGTGTTCAACAACATGTAATTTTGTATCTCATAATGCTGTGTGCACAATTTGTTATTTAAAGAATTCAGTTTTAAACATCAATATGAATTAGAAAAATGTATAATTATTAACATCAATGGCTGTGAAAGGTGGAAAATGCTATTTTTATATATATAGAAAGATCTCTGTATGTTTTATTGTGTTTTATATCATATTAGAGTAGACAATTGGAGAGGGTAGGTTGATGAGGTTAAGGGCCTGCTGGTGTGTAGTTTGGTTGCAGAGTATTTTTTAGCTTCTTTTGTATTTAGGTACACACTTTGGTAACTCGGCCAAATGCTTATGCATAAACATACAGCCATACTCTGGAAGCTTGAACATGGATATCTCAAATACTATGGATATGTCAAAAAGATTTGGAAGTCAACAACACATCTTTTAGACCCTTGAATATCTCAACAACAAAAATTAGGTCAAACTCCAATCAATTTTGAGATATTGAGGTTCAAAATATACACATCAATAAATAAATGTAATTTTTATTTGCTAAGTTAGACAGAACCAGTAACTCATACTCATTGCAAAATTTATGTTTGAAATGTTTATGATGGACATTGATTTATTTTGAATTTTGTTACATGCAATGAAGCAATAATATATGAATTATTATATTTAGTTTACTTACATACACTATTCTGCTTAGAGTTGGTTAGTGTTAATGTACAAATTTTATTTATGTTTTTTTGTTAACTGTATGTTTGACTTGATTGATTATTACAGCTGAAATAGAATGTACAGAATCAAAAATTGATAAAAATGTGAATAATTTGTAGTTCTACATATTTTTTTTGTTTTAAAAACAGACATATTTGATATATGTATGTGTATATACTTACAATGTTTACTTAGTCTGCTTTTGTAAAACAAGTTTATATGCACTTTGTATAACTAATCTTGACACAGTCTTTCCATTAATTTCTTAAAAAGAAATAATGCAATACCAATTTATGATTTCCATAGAAGCAACTTGTAGGGGGTGGGAACCAGACCCATGTTTTTAACTGTGTTCAGAAGATAAATTGAAATATAACAAAGTATTTGTCCCTTATAAAATCAAAGTATTATATTTTTCAGTGCAGGTTTGTATATTTACATTCAGCATGTTCAAATTACATCACTTTATTGGATGTTTTGGGGGTTGTAGTCATAATCATTGAAATGTGGCACTACATGACTGTGTTTATATTTGTATTATCATTTCTATCATATACATGTATGGCTTCATAATGCAATTTGTACATTGCCTTTGTGGCAGTTTGTTATTTATTTGAATTTATTTGCTTTCAAAAAAATAAATAAAAAAAATTCAATGAATATAGTTTTTAAACCAATTTAATAAGCTTTTGTTTGAGATCTTAGAAAGAGGATGAGTTTTTAATTAATTTTTTTTTTCGGAAAAAATATGTTTGAACGATTGACTTTCATTACTACAATTTTGTCACAGAGTTCTCAATAATTTTAGAGTTATCCCGCTTTGATCAGAAAATAAACAAGGTAACCCCTAACTTGATATGCAAAGTACCAGTGTTATCAGGAGAAGTCCGAAACTCATTCATAACGTTTATATCGCGCTTGTCCCAGGGTTCACGACACATTTATTTTCATCGATGAGCAATTCGCCCAAACCAAAAGTTTATGTCACTCGCAGAGTTCCACAAGATGGGTTGGAGATCCTGCGACCACATTGTGATATTACCCAGTGGGACAGCGAGAAACCCGTCCCCAGAGCTGAACTCATTCGACAAGTAGCTGGAAAAGATGCATTGTTTTGTTTGTTGACCGATAAGATTGACGCTGATGTTTTGGACTCCGCAGGTATGTCTTACCCGTTACCGCTGCGTTTGCTGATAGGCTGATATAGGCCTACACTGTATTTACAATTGAAATGGGCGGATCTAAGAATTAGATTGCGATATAATAGGAGTGTACCCCTCTATACTACACAAGACTAAGTCTAATTCTATTTTAAAATCCAATTTCACTGAGAATTTTATAGAATAAATTGGATTGATAAAATTTTGAATTGTATAAAGGGATAGACCTTTTGCATTAATAAGTAAACGACCTATATACACAGGGGCATCTTATCCACCCTGTTCTCTACTTCACATATAAAATATGTATTTTTATATGTGAAGTAGAGAACAGAGTGGATAAGATGCCCCTGTGCTATATACTAAGTTAGTTTATAGGTCTCTATTATCAACGAGGAGAATTTTTTTTTTTAAGTCAAGTGTCTCAATCTTTAGGTATTGCCTTTTAAAATTATTATAATCCTCCTCCACATGTAGGCAATTACGTCTTAAACCTTTCTCTTCATTGATAAAAATATCCCCATACTAAAGTAATACAATCTTTTTTTTGTCCAAATCGTCCTTGAAATTAACTACTCCTTAATTAATGAACTTTTTGAAAATTTCTCGTGGGCAATCCTTTTCCACTATAAAATGCTTTAATATAATATCGGAGTATTGTGTACTTGACGGACATTTAAGGGTGGAGAATTTGGTCCCATTAGGGATTGAAATCCTTAAAAAAAAATCTTTTTTGGCGTATCATTTTTCTCATGGTGTCAGAATTTTAAACATATTTTCGGTTCAAGTCTTAGAGAGGCTAGTTGTAAAAATGTTCGATTGAACTATTGCATAACCAGGACACGATATAATATAGAACATCACCCCTTATAAAAAGTAGTTTCAAAAGTATGACTTCACACACACTTTATGTACAGATAAGTTAGAAGTTCTTATATAAAACACAACAAAGGATACCAATCTACTCACACTCCATTACTTGCCGCACTCAATCCTCAATGCAGTGTCCTCCGAGTTCAACGACTTCCTTTCGTCTGTGAGTCAGAAAGATGAGAAAAGTATGTCAAACTACCTTACTAATGACCTACTTTCTCTGTCTTTACAGATCATACTTCAAGTTGCAGTAGTCATCATATCTGTTGGTGCACGGTCGGGTGAGTAAATTGACCTTAAATTCAATAGGGTCGTTCAGTAAAAGACAACTTGAGGAGTTAAATTTCTAATTAAAGGACAGAACGATGACTCATACAGAGTTACTTCTTTTAAATGGATAACTGATTTCACTATGCGGAAATATTACAAAGTATATATGCATGTCTTTTCCTAAATCGTGTTAATTAAGACTTCAAAGTTGGGATTTTCAGTATTTTAAAGGAAAATACCAGGGGTATAACCAAAACATTTACGAAAGGGCTCTTTATTGTTTAATGATAACTTTTATAAAATTAATACAACCTTTGTATATTGCCGTGTAATCTTGAATATTATTTCGAATTTTCAAATAATCTAGCTAAAGCTATTACCGTATCCAATGAAACTATAATATTTTCAACTCGAGATTTATATATTTGGACGACGTATTGTCAATTAACACTCAGTCTGGTTATTTCCATTCTTATGTCGATACGATGTATCACGGTGAGCTAGGGATAAAAGATACTACGGAATCTGACACAGCTGTTCATATTTGGGTATTTTACTTGAGAAAGACGTTAATGGTAATCTACCAACCAAGCTCTATGATAAACCTGATGACTTTAACTTTTCAATTGTCTACTTTCCTTACTTGTGCAGCAATGTACCTTCGTTACCAGCATACATAGTTTATATCTCTCAGTTGTTTCGATACGCAAGAGCATGGTACGTTAGTCGTATGTACAATTTCTAAAGACGGGATATTTATTGACCAACAAATTGATGAAACAAAGATATCAGCAGTCTCGTATAAAGTCATCATGCATTTCGTAAGCTCTATTGTCGATTCAACCTTGTCAGTAAATACAGTTTATCATTGAGACAAATACTGAGACAAATACTAATTGACGTTTTTCATACCAATTGTTCGTCCATTATTTATGACATCTTATCTTGATAAGAGCCTATATACATACCACATTCTGCAGTATCAACACCACTGCTGATGCCCTCGATGGCAACATCAGATAAGGATTTTAGAACCTACAAAATATATAAGGATACATAAATATCAATAAATAAAGGTCCATGATCCACAATGCTTGCCTGAGTAACATTTGCACTGATAGACACTCTTTGATCAGAAAAGCTCACTTGAACCTTTATGTCTGGAGTGCTAAAAAGACAGCCTTGGATCAATATCACTGTTGGGGTCCTTAAAAAAATTTATAGCAGGACGATATGATATCATATGCAACTGTTTGCTTATTGAAAATATTCTTTCAGCAAATTCTTTCTAAATGATTTGTTTTCTGCACTGAAACTCTAAATATTCAACTCATACTGATTCAATAGTAAATGACGAAAGTTAATGACATATTGTTTAAAAAAATTAAGCATTTATTTATAGACTTTACCAAATTTTCCCAACATTTAAAAATGAGATTTGGGCCCGGGCCTCCTCCAGTCATCTTCATGGACCTTCTCCTTTCTCCTTCTTTCTTCTTTGTCAGGCTCTGCATGTCAGCCCACTTTTTCTTCATTTCATCAACTGTTCTTTGAACCATGGCAACAGAGTTGACTCTAATGTAGAACAATGGGATATGCACATTAATTTAAAGAATTGTTTATAGATTAAAATAATAACTTCACAACAAAAATCTCATTCTAATTTATGAATAATATTGAATTCAAATACAGTACTTAGTAAAATTGGTTATTCTGGTTAAAATATCTGAATTCTGTAATTTTCTATAAATATTTGTCTACAATATGTCATATTAAAAAATAATTTTTAGCTTTTTAATAGCATGATTTTGCAAAAAATAATTTTTTTTAAAAGAGAAAAATAGATGAATGAATTCAAATCCTTTGAAAGACATGGTTTTTATTTTTTTACTTTAAAGTGTTTGTTAAAGTTAAATTTGTTATATTTTATGGAATGCCATATACGACAGCCAACTGCTTACTGCCAACTGCTGACTGCAACTGCCAACTGTCAGCTGCTTACTGCCAACTGCCACACATATTTGAATAAATTTTATTTTTATATTAATATTTATGTAAATTTAAAAAAAAGGCGCAGATCTATAGGACATTTTTTCCAAAAGGGTCACTCTGGTAAAAAAAAAATTCAACCCAGAAATTTCTTGACAAGAAAAAAAAACGTAAAGTCCTTTCCTAAATGTGAAAAGTTATTTCGGCCGGGGAGAGGGGGTTTTTATGCATCATACCTTCATGTGTATGACATTTTTCATACCAGCTTAACAAGAATCCACATTTTCGGTTGAGGAGAGCGGGGGGGGGGGGGGGGGGTGTCTCAATCTGATTAAAATCAAATCCTTTGATCCGCTCACATAAATCGCTACACAAGGGTAGCAATCTATGTGAGCGGATCAAAGGATCTGATTTTAATCAGATTGGGGGGGTCTAAAGTCCCTTTTAGTTGATTTATTTTATACATTAAATAACTTTTAGTTGGTTTAGTTTGTGCATTAAATAACTTTACAAATTTCAGAGGGGTGTTCCGGACCCCTCTCTCTACTCTCTAGATCTAATTTGCATGTAAAAAATATTTTATTTGTACAAACAAAGATATATAAATGTTTGATCGGCGTTTTCTAAGAGGAAGGTCCAAGGTCAGTTATACCGGTAGTTCGTTTAGTTTATTTAACGTATGACTGTACAAATTTTAAATCCCCCCCCCCCAATCTATGCATGTAAAACATCATAGCACACAGAGATACACATCTTTAATTTGAGGAAATTTTTAATTATATAGAATATAATGGAAAACGGAAATTTATTTTCAAAACATCTTTCTCTGCGAAACGACAAATCTAATCTTTTTTATTATTATTCTCTCTTCAAAGGTTTTGTTGTCTCCGGGGAGGGGGGGGGGGGCTTCTTTGAAGATTAAAAGCAGAAAATACTAAGTAGTCATTTTATTACCCTTTTCAAATAGGAAAACAAGTAAAAATATTTTTCAAATTCGATATAACACCCAGTAAGTTATTGATTTAAAAACTGCACAATAAATATATTGTTATGCTGCTATTCAGTTTTGGCTTTATTATGGTATGTATAATGATTTTGGGTTCGTCACAATACTTACTCATCGGCTACCTCCTCCCAAAGCCTCTGTTTTCTCTCAGCTGTCAATGACGGAGACAGCTTCCCTTTAAGGTAATGGGCCTAGGGACAACTGCCTCCGCCAAAGCCACAAGCTCCCCCTCGCTCCAGTTGGGCCTTCTCCGCTTGATATCTTTGCTTTCCATTTTTTTTTGTCGCAGACGAGAATGACATTTTGCCGCGAATAAAAGCGAAAGTGACTATTGCGCTTGCGCAGCGTTCGTGACTACGAATATTTATATCTCCTTTAAAAGAGAGTTCCAAAATCGTATCTTACGAATTGTTCATAAGTTAAGATTACGATAAAAATTTACGAAGGCGTTAGTAAAACAGAAGTATCGTATCTTAATTAAAAAGTTACGAACTTCTTAACTCAGACTTTTTTTCTTAAGATACGAAGTTTAGTAAAACTGAAGCCTGTTCTTCTGATGAGACACTATAAAAATATCTTATCTTATATTATACTTATACATATATAACCCAATTAAGGTCCCTTGTCGCAGTAGGTGCTGGCATGAAAAAGATCCCTCACAGCTCAATAGCTGTAAGTCCCGAGTATAGAACAAAATTTGCATCTGTCCACCGACAAGTGGTGGCATCTCCATCTGAGAGAGAAATTCTTGAGAGAGACATTTAATAACACACAAACAAGCCCATATATATAAACACCTTGTCCCAGGGATTTTTCTCTGAAGTAACAGTTTTCAGTCCAACATGCCCTTTCTCTTAACAACCCTGACAACAGAAACTAAAAAAGGATACTTCATGCATTTGATAAAATTAATGGTTAATTATGCTATTTTTTAAAATTTATAATTGATTAACCTTGATTGTTTAGTATAAGGCTTGCAATATTTCACTTATGTGAATAAAATTTTGTATAAATAAAAAAAAAATATTTCAGTCATAATACATTGACTTCCCCAAACCATTTAACTATAAGTATGACAAAATATGACATATATAATATAATATATATGATATGCTTTATAAAGACTTTTTAACAATATTATAAAAGGAAAGTTATATCAATGTGCCAATTGTAGATATCTGTATAAACTGAATTATCTGATTAAAACTACATATTTGATTAGAAAAGCTTTTTCAAAACTTTTTTTTAAAATTTGTTACAGGAGTCGGGACAGAATACATTTAGAAACTGATCATGCCTCGGTCAAATCAAAGGAGTTCTCTCGGTCTTTCAGAGAGATGGCAGAGAGTTCATTCAACATGAAGATGATGTGCACATACTGTTATCTGGAATCTAAAGTTAGAGATAAAAACCTGCAAACTTACTAGCAAATAAGCCTATCTGCTTGTTAATTATTCTTTGCCGGATACTTCACTTTTAGGAATGCTCTTTACTTCTATCAGTGATGCAAGTGGTTATTCAAGATCATGTCATATGATATAAGGAATTCTGACTTTTGACAGCATAAGTCAAGGGTTTGTGAGAAGAGTAGCAAATACTAAAGAAATCCTTGGATACTGAAATTCAGTCATTGTATGCCACATAAACTGGATGAGTGAAAGATTGTAGCTGAAGTTCTGTGCTTGTCCATCTTGTTTTAACAAGTGACCCAGTAAAGACTTGAAAATGTAAAATAATAAATTCTTGTAAGAAAAGAAAAGTTGTAAATGTTTTCTTATACAATGTATTCTAGATGACAAAGAATGTGTTTGACTAAGTTTTTGAAAATGAAAAAATAAGTTCTCTTTTGTGTAATTAAAAAATGATACTGGTTGCAATACATTTTTACTTTAATATGATTTTAATAGTATTTGTCACTAAGATTGAAATACTTGAGAACACATCTTACAAACTTTGTTCCAGTTTACTTAAGTCAGAGATATATTTTTTGAATGACAACCAAGATTTGAAAAAAAGAAAAAACAAAACTATTCACTTTTGTGATATCTCTGTTGATTTTGTGGTTTACAATTTTATGTGTCAGTTATTGGACAATACCGTATAAGTGGAAATTTTAGCGAGACGCAAATTTAGCGATTTGTCCTTAAAAACTGGTAATTTATTTTTAGCGAGATGTTATTTTAGCGATTTTTAAAATGCATATTAAAGAAGCTATTACAAATAAAGCGCAATTAATTTTTAGCGATATTCAATTTTAGCGATCTCGGCATCCTCGCTAATAATGCCAAAATTAAATCCTCGCTAAAAATTCTACTTATACGGTATTATGAATGATGGGTACTATGACATTAAGAATGACATGACAGAAATAAGTTTGATTCAATTATATAAACAGTTCTTAATCCATACAGTCAAAATGGAGGGCATATATTTTTCTTTATAGGCATAAAGTAACAAACACTCACCCAATCCATCAAAATTTTACTTTTTGAAGAAAAGGAACCCTACTTACTTTGTTGAGTTGACATTCAAATTTTTTGTTTGACAGGTAGACTAATGGTTTCTGACTAGTATAATGAGAACTTTTTATTTAAGAGTCATCAGATTGTTCTGATATTTTGGTTAAGATATCTGCATGACATCAATTAATTTGTTCATACAAAGGCGATAAAAGCTTTTCCAGGTTTCCTCTTTACTCAGATTAGATTGTGTCTTGCTAATATATCCAACATATAAGATACTCATCAAAGTCAAACAAAGGTAAATAAATGACCTTATTAAGTTTTTAGTCAAAAGGTCAAAGAGATGTGGACATCTTGTTTAATTGGACAATTGTTTAGTTAATATTCATCAAACTTCATGGATAGGTTCATTAAACAAACTTCATATATTTTGATTTTCAGGTCAAAGATCAGTACAATTTTTGCTATACCATTGTTGTCCATGAATATCTTAACACCTCTATTGACTTTTCAGGTTAAAAGTCAATGTATTCCTGCTACAGTAAAACTTCATTATAAGGATCTCATAGTGATATTTTTCATTTGTAAGGAATTAGGTAATTATAAAATCTCCTACTCTTTCTATAATATGTCGCTGAATGTGCTCCTTTATTTTAGAGATTTTTACAAGCAAATCATATACTGACTTTCAATGCTTCAAAATACAATTTATATTGAATCTTGAGATTCAGACTTTCAGACTTTTAGGCTTTCAGACTCTCAGGCTTTCAATCTTTAAAAACTTTCAAGCTTGAGGACTGAGTATTTTAATATTTATTTTGTAAGTCTTGTCTTTTTATGTCATTATGATTAATCCTTAGTAATTCAAACTTTTCATGTTTGTAAAACCAGAGTGTGAAAGTACAGTGTTTGTGTAATCTTCTTTATATTTATCTAAAATTACTGCTTTTAATACAGTCAAATATAATTTGTGATGATCAAAATTTCC
>PRKT01000035.1:271418-291045 GCA_003671525.1 Saccostrea glomerata | reverse complement strand
AAATTCTGTGCAGCGGTTTATGAGGAGTTGCGCTGACAAACTGTTCATCTCTATATTCAAGGTATGGCCAAATGCCTAAGTTAAAAAGTGCGGAAATTCCCGGAAAAAATAACGGAATCGGAATTTCCTGGTAATATGCACATCTACACATTGTGTCCTAAATACCTGCAAAGTGACGAAATTCTGTGCAGCGGTTTATGAGGAGTTGCGCTGACAAAATAAGAGGACTGACTGACGGACTGACGGACCGGTCAAAAACATTATACCTCCTGCAACTAGTTGCGTGGGGTATAATAAACTAACTAAAGACATAATTCTGATGAGGAAGAATGCCTTTTGCAAAATTGTGAATTTTTATGGCCCTAGGGTCAGGGGTTCTGGTCTTAGGGTGGGGCTCTATTGATTATATAGTGAAAATATATTACTTCTTAAAAAATCTTCTCTGTTCCTGGGTATTAAATAAACTCACTAAGTACATAATCATGATAGGAAGAATGCCTTTGTGAATTTTATGATCCCAGGGTCAGGGGTTCTGTTGTTAGGGCGGGGCTCTATTTGTTATATAGAGAAAATGCAGAAATTTTTTGAAAATCTTCACTGCTCCTGGGTATTAAGCAGATAAACTAACTTATATATAGCTATGTTGAGCAAGGGCTACTCTTCCTGAATTGTGAATTTCAACGCTCCTGGGTCAGGGGTACCATAGAGGGGGGTGGGGGTCTCCACTTATATACTGAAAATGAATTAATTGATTGAAACCTTCTTCTTTGTATTAATCAAATATTTTTGATAAGCACGGGTGCTTTTCCAGATTTGTGAAATGTGTGGACCAAGGCTCAGGTGTTCATGTATGGTAGTGGCACTATACTGATTATAACAGCTAAATATTACTGATTAGTCGAAATGCATTTTTTTGTTCCCCAACTCTGTCTATGGGTATTAGGTAACCAAACTAAACATGCTAAGTGTATAGTTATGACTAGAAATGGTGCCTCTTTCAAAATTGTGAATGCCATGGTGTCTAGTTTAAAACATGAACCAAAGTCAATCGTTGTAAAGTTGTTATGTTTGTTTGTTTGTTTTTTTTTGCTCTTTTTTTGTGTGATCTTTTTATTATTTATTTTTCAGTTAAAAACAATGCATCTCTTGAGGATCCTTGTTATTGTACTCATTGCTGTAAGCTTTCAAGGTATTTATTGTCTTATCATGTTTGATTGCATTACAAAGAAAAAAAAACCAAGAAAAGAGAGCACTTAAAAAATCTTTTGAAAATAAAAAAAAATCTTCAATTTTTAAAATTGTTTGGTATGTATATGTTTGTGTACATGTGTATTTTCTGAGGGACAAATTAGTGGATTTGCTTCAGGTGTGAATGGCTATTATCGAAATGCACGTAGACCTGTAAGAATTCAATGGACATTTTAGCGAATCAAATTATATTCTCAAGTTTTTGCATTTAATTTAAAGTAAGCAAAAATGACCAGTTTATCGCAGATTTAGCATGTTAGAGCTAGGTAAAAATTATTCATTTGATTAAAAATAATCAACTTAGTCATTTTTTTGTTTTTTTTTTAAAGATTAAACCAATTGCAGAAATTGTATCATTTGGGTTTGGTTTCAATACTGAATTGGTTATCTGGAGGTCTGTAGCTCGGTGGTCTGAAATTGGGTTGGACGAACATGTAGCTACAGCGCCACCCATTAAAAATAAGTGTATATTGTGAATAGAAAAAAAGGTGCTTTTCGGCGGGTTTTTTTTTTCAGCGTGTATTCAAGCTATAACTTATCGCGTGTTCCTAAAATATTTGTTTCACTACTTCCACAATTAAATGTTTCAAAACCCGTTGTTAATAGGCTTCTTGGCACAGGTGCTTTTTTCGTATATGCAAGACCTTACTGTTCCGTTTTGCTATTTTTCAATCTTGAAAAATAAAATAAATAAATCCATTTCCTAAACGGATAAAAATCCGATTTCATGGTGGTGAGATCCACTTTTTTAAGGAATGGGGGGGGGGTTGTCCAAAGTATTTTTTTTATTTGCTTCACTATATACTTTTAGTAACTCTGCAAATCAAAAGGAGGGGATATGGAACTAAACCCCCTCCCTCCCCGTAAAAAATACTGAAGTTTCCAGTATGTTACATGGTGTCTTTTTTATTGTTTAACAGAAAACTCCGAGGCGACCTCTACAGAAGCTTCTAACACAGCCGCTAACGCCGCTGTTACTACTGTTCCGGTAACTCAAATTCCAATCACTACAACGACCGGAAACTCCACCTCCTATATCACAACACACTCTAAAATCGCTTAAATAAAATAAGGTTTAAACTGAAAACTAAGATTTTTATATTATTCTGAATATGCGTTTCTTTTTTTGTTGAGTATATATGCAAAACAAGAAACTTATACAAAACTAGAAATCTGTATGACCCAAACGACCAAAGATTACACCCAATAAAAAAAGCAGAGTACTAGAAAAATTTAAGGAATCACTGTCTAGTAAGTAGAGTATGCCAGGGCATCAACGATAGTTCGAAACATGGGATAAACGTTTCCAACTATCGTTGATCAATGATGTCCCTGACATACTCTACTAACTAGAAAGTGATTCCTTATATTTATATTTCAATGTAAAATAAAATTATAAATTTATATTTTAAAAATGTAGACTACTAGTAAATTAAAATAAAACATGGATGTCAATTTCATTAGCCCCCACCCATATATTACGCCTTCTTAGATCCTGACCTATCGCTTTGCGAAATAGTTACATTCTGGTAGAATGATCAAAAATTATTTCCATTTCTATTTTTTTTTCTCTGTGATAACTCTTTGAAAGTTAGCGGAGGTGATTTCTTGATAATTCTACTGGAATGTAATTAGGCAGGTCCATAGGTCAGCAGCTAAGGACTAAGAAGGCCTTAAATATGCATGCAAATCTCGTGCGAATCTTTCTCTGTGTCTGACGCTAAGGAGGCCAAATATGCATCTGAAAGTGTTACTTTCAAATAGTTACACGTACATGTATCAAAAAGAATAGAAATGGAAATATTTATATCCAATAGTATGACCTAATACGAGTGCATTACTTGCATTTTGCAAGTGACTGCATGTCTGCAGTAATTTATGTTTATTTCAGGAACACATATATAAGTAATAAATCCAGAGTGGATGAGGTAGCAATGCAGTGCATTTTGAATTATGCTGACAACCAAATACATAATGTGTTTTATTTCATTCTGACATTTAGGGCCCCAGCTAAAATGTATTGGTACAATGTCAGTTGGATACGATCACATTGACATGGCCGAGTGTCGGGCGCGGAACATCCCAGTCGGCTTTACTCCCGATGTCCTGACGAACGCCACCGCTGAACTCACCGTCGGTCTTCTGCTCGCCACATCCAGGAGGCTCATAGAGGGTAATTACTCAACCGTGTGCAAATAGTTTAATACATGTATCTTTCTGTACGATTTTTAAAATTATACAACTCACTTTACCTTACCCCTATTTCAGCGTCCAAATCAGTACGTGATGGCGGATGGGGAACGTGGGACCCGTTATGGATGCTGGGTCACGGATTAGACGGCTCTACGGTTGGGATTGTGGGTCTGGGGCGTATTGGAATGGCAGTGGCCAGACGACTGGCTCCTTTCGGTGTGAGTAAATTTCTGTACAGTGGACATCATAGGAAAGAGGAAGCTTCGGAAGTATCCGCAGAACTTACAGACTTTGACACTTTACTGTCAAAATCTGATTTTGTGTTGGGATGTTGTGCGCTAACTAAAGAAAATCAAGGACTTTTTAACAAAAATGCGTTTTCAAAGATGAAATCCAACGCGATATTCATTAACACAAGTCGAGGTGGTCTAGTTAATCAGGAAGACTTGTTCGACGCTTTGAAGAGTCGACAAATCGCAGCAGCAGGATTAGATGTGACGTCACCGGAACCATTGCCGACTGACAGTCCCTTACTTTCACTTGAGAACTGCGTTGTTCTGCCACATATAGGAAGTGCTACAGAGAAAGCGAGAGGCGCCATGTCCGCGCTTACTGGACGAAATATTTTAGCTTGTTTACGTGGAGAAAGCATGCCTTGTCAAATAAAATGATATACTTCTTGTAAATGTCAAGTTGTTAAGTTTATTATTATTCTTTAACCAATGTTTTCTACATATGAAATTGATATTAAGTTCATAGGAGACAAATGCATGATTCCTTCTCGAAAATTTTAAATTAAGCCTGTAAATTTTAAAACCATTCATTAGATCCCTTTTAGCTGAAAACTAATTTTATGTTGATACTGAAGATAAACAAGAGGCCCACGGGCCTTATAGGTCACCTGAGTATCATGTAACAACTTTCCAGCGATTGTATTTGGTTCGTGTTTTAAGCCAAAAGCCATGAAATTCACAAATTTTGAAAGAGGCACCATTGCTTATCAAAGGGCAGATTTCAAAGCATTAATTTATTTTTGGTCAAAGTACCCCCTTGGTACCCCTGACCCAGCACTCCTGAAATTATCTATTTTGAAAGAGGACCCTTTCTTCATTATAAGGCCAGCTTTTTTTTATGTTTAGGTTTGAGTTATGAACATGAGAATAAAAAAGTCCCGAAGGAAAAGGAAATAATTTTTTTTGATAAATCAATTATTAACATTTGTACATTCTTTTTTTATGCTATCCTAATAGGCTCTTTACCACTGGACACATAATGCTTACAAATAGGAAAGTAGAACATTTAATTGCTTATTTCATCATCTGCCAGTTTGGGCCAGTTATATAAATTTTGTGATGTTGATCAAAATATATTTTTAAAAATCAATTCTTTAAAAGTCTTTCAATACATCTTCATTTTCTTAATATGTGTTAGGTGAATGTGTAGACATTGTTCTAAAATTTACTTGATGCCTAAAATTATAATTCCTATCATAAAACAGACAGGAAGTATTGGGGAGTAGGGTCAACATTTTTTCAATTAAGTGTAAAATAATTTTTCTGGCTGATACAAATGATACTACATATATTTGTATATTCTTGCCTTTTAATAGTTGAATTTTTTTTTATTTCTTCACTTCAGGTTATTGTTTATTTCTTCCTCAAATGGACTTCACTTCTCCCATAGTTTTATTCATTACATCTGATGCATAAGCAACAATTTTCTGAAGAATGATGCTTAGACTGTAAGCTATAACAGAGACCTAAACAATGTCCCTGGCAATATGCAATAGCTACCACGGGCAGTTTAAAACCTGGGGGAGGAAAATAATTTACAGTTACTTTTGAAACGAATACATAATTATCTCACCAGCATGTCATTGTGCAACAAAGTCGTCAGCATTTTATTTGTCCTTTGAACGGGTGAAACGTTTTGAATGGCACTCTTATCGATGAATTTTACACTAAACCATGCTAAATTCTTGGATCTAGCTTTATTTACCCGCCGTTTCAGGTCTAAAAACCGGAAGTGCGAGTTCGTAAATTTGAAATCTCGATCCCGACTCAAATTTGACATCGGAAAGAAAATTTTTTTTATTTTTTTCTAAAATTTCAAAACCTTGAGCGGAGGGTTTGTAAAACTGAAAATAAAATAAATCCTGGCCTTAGATATGTAATTAGATCATTAGCATATTAACCAAGAGCAAAGGATAAGATCTTCAAAGAATTCATACATTTCACTATATAATCATTAGAGCCCCACCCTAAAACAAGAACCCCTGACCCTGGGGCCATAAAATTCACAATTTTGGTAGAGGCACTCTTGCTTATCATAACTATGTACTTAGTTAGTTTATTTAATACCCAGGAGCAGAGAACAAGGTTTTCAAAGAATTCATGTATTTTCACTATATAATCAATAGAGCCCCGCCCTAACACCAGAACCCCTGACCCTGGGGCCATAAAATTCACAATTTTGGTAGAGGCACTCTTGCTCATCATAACTATGTACTTAGTTGGTTTATTTAATACCCAGGAGCAGAGAAGAAGATTTTCAAAGAAATAATGCATTTTCACTACCTACTTATTTAGCCCCGCCCTAGCACTAGAACCCCTGACCCTGGGGCCATGAATTTCATAATTTTGGTAGAGAACTCATTGCTGATTACAATCATGCAAACAGTTTGACTGCTAGATGTCCAGGAGTAAAGAAGAAGATTTTTAAAGATTGCACTAATTTTAGTAGTTTTGGCCCCACCCCTCAGGCCCCAGGGGGCCGGGATCATGAAATTCACAATTTTTGTTCCCCTTCACCCATAGATGCTTTGTACCAAATTTAGTTGAAATTGGTTCAGTGGTTGCAGAGAAGAAGCTGAAAATGTTCAAATGTTAACGCACGACGAACGACGAACGACGCACGACGAACGACGACGGACGAAAACAGATAGCAATAGGTCACCTGAGTTTACTCAGGTGACAGAAAAAGATTAAGACATAAACATATGATAAAACGACAAATTTACATTATAAAAATTATCAAAGTTCGTACTAAGAAGAAAAGATATTCTACATGGAATGTACTAGTCACTAAAAATCTTGAAATTAAATAAACATTTTATTTCAAAATAAAACATAAATTACTTTAATTCAAATTGGTAAACAAAAACACAAATAAAGTCAACAGTAAAATGAAATTGGACCACATTTGTTTTGTCGCTGCACTTCTCGAATCAACAATAAATAATTTGAAGCCGCCATCTTTTGGCGGCCAAACTGTGGTCGTTGTGGGTCTTCTTGTGACGTCACCCGTGACGGGTTGTCGGCTGGGGTCATTTGTTGAAGATCCAATCCCTGGTCCAATGAGATTGGTGATGTTTTTAACCGCGGAAAGTAGCGGATATTTTCCTAGGTTGCAGAATTTCCCCGCAAAATCGTCTAAATCCATTGACCAAAACATCACACCACTAAAGTTATTATTAACAGCGTACTGGACCTGTGTAAACATTCAGTTTAAATTAAGACTTTTCATAATCTCATGAAAATTAAATATTTCAAATTGTCATTTTTCCAATTTTTGATAATTCGCGATGAAGATCCCTTGTTGAATAATTAAGAGAATTGGATTTGAATACAAAGGTTTTGCATGTTCTCATTACATGTACAATGCCGTGGAATCGTCAAAAAAAAAATCGTGGGGTCACAATTTCGGGTATATTCACTTATATATGTATCTACAAAAATTAAACTGACTGAAAGTCCCAATCATTATTTCCTTGAGGATGTGATTTCGCGGATGCAGATACAACGAATTCCACGAATATTGAGCTACCATAAATTTAAGGAAAAAATTGAGTTCATTCAAACCTTTAAAACAATAGTATCTGGGTCCTCGTATCCATACCACTGAGACCTGTGATAACTGTACTTCTGTTTTTGTTCTTCATCATACACCGTTTCATCCTTACTCATCTGACAAATCTAAAAGCGAATACATTATCTTGATTTATTAAATTCATTGATATTCTTGCATATTGTTTACATGAACATAAATTTATATCTTTTTTTAATGCGTGTGAAAGAACATGTATGTCTGTTTTATGTCTGTTTTTTGTCGACAAATTTTAAAAATTAAAAACGTTCGATAGGGGATAAATACTTGAACATGGTACCTAATCCCATGTATTGTATGATGTGTTTAGAGGTCTGTGTTCGTCCTTCTTCACATTCATGATATTTGAAAAGTTTCAAAAGACTTTGAGTTTGATTACTGTTCATTCATTATCTCTATATTATAATAATGATATACCGACTGTTACTCAAGAACTTATAGTTTTTGTATCATTTATACCCCACATGTACCTCAGGATAAGCCAGCCGCCCCTCCACTTTTAGTAACGGTCCTTCCATACCAGCCGCGGATACTGCATCCCCTACACCATGGTTGCTGTTATTTGCGAGGGTAAAACTTGACCCTGCACCGTGTAGACCCATAACAAGTTTCTCAGGTGGTGCCCCTAGTTCTAAATACTTGTTCATCGTCCAGTTCTGAAAATTTCATAAATTTCACGGATTAGAAAAAATTAGTCGATGTTTCCATCTTACTTTTTCAAATTCTTAACAGTCAAAAACGTGCATGTACGTGTAAATTAACAGTTTCAGGGAGACATGATTGTATCGAGAGACTAAATTTATATTGACTTGAAATTATAACTTAAAATATCATAGTTGAATTTTTTAAGTGATACTGTATTATATAAATATTTGAAATGCATGTAGTTGAGTGTAACATTGAAAATTTTCAATGTGACACTCAACTACATGCAATATTTATTACATTATATTATACTTTCATGTAAATTACTTGAATCTGAATCGTCGAGAAACATTTTATAAAAAACACTACTACCCGCTTAATAATGAAGCCACGCCCTTCTGCGTAGCAACAGTCAACATTGCTTGACGACGGGTGGTTTTCACCCCTCGAAAACCATTGTCAACCTCGGCTGCGCCTCGGTTGACAATGGTTTTCTTCGGGTGAAAATTTTCAATGTTACACTCAACTACATGCTATATTTATATAATACTGAATGTTTTATACAAATACATATAACAGTGAACCGTGCGCGCATAAATTCTGTGCAGTCGCTATTTTTTGGAATATCACTCGTCGTCAAGCACTGTTGACTGTTGCTACGCTGGAGGGCGTGGCTTCATTATTGAGCGGGTAATAGTGTTTTTTAACAAATGTTTCTCGACCAATCAGATTCAACTTTTTTACATGAAAGTATAATATATAGCCTAGGGTTATTTTCGGCCTTTTACACTTGCAAAAAATTTTGTCCCAGTTTCGCCCAGTCAAAGTTTTGTTTAAGAAATCACACTGTGTTCTTTTACTTTGCCCCGTTTAAAATTCGCCTATCACTTAAATGGGCGAAAACAAAGCGGGGGCGAAAATGTTCCTGTATACAGTATTGATATACCAACCTGCGATAGAGTAGTGTCGATACTTAAATCTGAATACCGGGAATAGAGCGGTGCCATAAAACCAGTTTTGTGGCTCCAGGGTCCAAAATAGTCGTACGCCATAACGTTGATGAAATCGACATACCTAAATAGATAATACGTGATTTATTTGGGTAAAATTTGAACACTGTACTTGCCATTCCAAATTATGCTTAGCGTCCGTGGACCGGGGGCTAAGTGAAAGAGAAAAAAAATCAAACCAACAAAAAAAAACTTGTCAAGCCAAAACTAAAGTGAAAATATATGCGATGTCCAATGCCTATAAATATATATATATATATCTTTGCAAAAAAGGGGGAGGGGGACGGGGTTAAGCAACACTTTCATTTCCGAGCAATTTAATATCTCGAGAAGCCCTTGAACTTTTACAATTGAATTCTACACGACAACTCCCTAAGGCCTTAAGAAGACTCCCATGCACTGATTTTAAAGTCAAAGGTTTAGTAGAGGCTTATCAAGACACACTTGGTTTTTGTAAAATTTTGACAATGTAGGACGTGAGATAAACATGTATATATATATGATATGTACATGACCAATTGTTTGCATTTAATTCATTGTCAAGTTCGTCGATGGCACAGGTGCTTGAGGACAGAACATCCCACCCCCATTCGATATAGACCCATGGACCTTTTCAACTTTTTTTCTCATAAATTATCTTTCAATGACATATTTGTGATCAAATCTATACCAACAATTCGAAAAATTAACTAAAACAAACGTTTTATCAAATCTACCCTATATTCTATATATAAATTATAGAGTGGGGTAGAATTTTTTATAAAATTTTCTGAATTGATAGAATATATTACTAGTATATCACAAATGTGTCATCCATAAATAATTTATGTGGAAAAAGCGAAAATGTCCTGGGGTCTACATCAGGGTCCTGTTTTCAAGCACCTGTGATCGATGGTCGCAGATTTTATAGTCAGCAACATATAGTGGATAATGTTGCATTACAGACTTATTTAAGAAAACCATTGCATTCTAAGTATAGAATACCTATCAGTCGTTTAAGGCTATCAGCTCATGATTTAAGAATAGAAAGGGGAAGGTACAGTAAGGTACAGTAATATAGAAAGAAAAGATAGAAAATGTGAAATATGTAGGTCAGGTGAGATAGAGGACGAATTTCATTTTGTATTAAAATGTCCTCGATATGAAGAACTTAGAAATAAATATATTAAGTGTTATTATTTTAAAAAACCATCAGTATTTAAATTAGTACAGCTATTGAGTTCTACAAATACTAAAGAACTATGTAACCTGGGCAAATTTTTGTATTTTTCTCATCAATTAAGAAATGATGTTCTAAATAATAATTAAATGATATTGTTATGCAATTATTACATGTATATTGTATAGCCTGTACAAATCTTATGTATGAATATTGTTTACCTATGAGATGTAATGTCTCCGGTTCAAATAAAATACTCAAACAGTAGAGGGCGCCTGATTCGATACTAACTGTAACAAGCAAATTAAAAGAATTGTGGTCCCCCGCTTTCGGTGTCTTTGTG
This sequence comes from Saccostrea glomerata, assembly GCA_003671525.1. Taxonomy (NCBI): domain Eukaryota; kingdom Metazoa; phylum Mollusca; class Bivalvia; order Ostreida; family Ostreidae; genus Saccostrea; species Saccostrea glomerata. The sequence goes on along the minus strand of PRKT01000035.1, from coordinate 280,562 downwards.
GTTCAGATTTCATTTTTATGACATTGTGTCAATATGAACGCCCTATCATATGTCATTTAGAAATTAGCACTGAAGTTGATTTTTGTTAAAAATAAAGTCATTTGTGAAGGTCAAGGGGACAGAAATCATAGCATGCTCGGAAATATCTTGTCACAGGAAATGCACATGTCAAATATGAAAGCCCATCTCTTCTCAATATAAGGAACAAGGTGCGTTTGTGAAACACTGTATGGCAACATAGCGAAAATTAAACTTTTCTTAATGCAAATTATTACCGAAAGTAAGGTCTTCTCACACGAAGTACAATTGTGAAATACGAAAGCCCTGAAAATTTATAAAAAGATAGGACAAACTCCAAGGCCAAAGGGTCAAAGTTGTTGGTTTCTTACAAGGATTTATTTACATATGTGAAAGATGTAAACCCTAAGCCTAACCGTTCAAAAGTTATGGCCAAGGTTAAAGTTATTTTAAAAGTAGGTCAAACTCCAAGGTCAAGGTCATTCTTGATATCCAATGAAAGGTCCTGTCACAAGGATTAAATATGTGAAATATGAAGCCTTAGCCTTAACCCCAAGTTATTGTCAACATTTTCAAGTTTTGTTTTTTTTTAAAGTAAATTAACTCCAAGGTCAAGGTCAAAGGGTCAAAGTTCTTGGTATCCAATGAAAGGTCTTTTCACAAGGATTACATATGTAAAGAATGAAAGCCCTAGCCCTTTCCATTCAAAGTTATGGCCAAGGTTGATTTTTTCATATAAATACGGAAATCTCCTAGGTCAAAAGGTCAAAATTGTTGGTATTAAATGAAAGGCCTTGCCACTAAAAATACAAATATGAAATATGAAAGTCCTAGTACCTATTGATCAAAAGTTGTGGCCAGGGTTAAAGTTTTCAAAAAGTAGGTTAAACTCCAAGGTCAAGATCAAAGGGTAAAAGTTTCTGGTATCCAATGAAAGGTATTGCCACAAACAATACATACCGGTATGTGAAATACAAAAGTCTCAGTATTTAACATTCAAAAGTTATGGCCAAAGAAAAAATTTGGAATTTTTGTGTAACAGTGGGTCAAACTCCAAGGACAAGGTCAAAAGATCAAATTTGGTGGTACCCAAAGAAAGGTTTTGTCATAGGGAATACACATGTGAAATATGAAAGTCAAAGCTCCACTTAATCAAATGTTATGGGCAAGGTTAAAGCTTTTGTGACGGCCTGACAGACTGACAGACATACAAATGAGATTTTATGTCCCCTCGCTTTCGCGAAAGCGGGAGACAAAAATTGATTCGAAACCAGGAAAATAGAGGCGAGGTTGTCGTAATTGGCATCTTTTACAGGTATTTGGACAGGACCCTACTTTTACGATGTACTTCACTTCTATGATTTTTATAAAATAATTATAATTTTAATGTTTCTTTATTTCTTATCTCTTACTTTTACGTTCCTGGATCATTAAATCACCTTGAAACCCGACACATTACCTCTCTATATATAATATCTATAGCTGTAATGAATTTTAAGAATTTGCATCTGCCACGGATTTCAAGGTGATTTTTAATTGTATCATTTGTCCTATAATCTTTATTGATAATTCATATTTTTTATAGAATATAGTTAATGCAGTCTTAGTTTCATGAAAAATTTATGTCCACTGAATGAAACTCCCCCCTTTACCCTCTCTCCCCAGCAACTACTTCACATACACACCGACTGTTTCTCTTCTGAATCTATCGTTAAACATTTTATAAATTATATTGACCCCCGTCCTCTCCTTAACTTCAGTGCTTAACAGAATGACTTGGAAATAAAAAAAACCTCTATGATTGATTGGTCCAATAACTAACCAATATTGATACCCTATTCAGAAAGATCCCGTAGAGGCGACAGTGTAACACCAGAGGCGATTTAGTGAACACTAATTCGTCAGTAGAGTAAACCAAATACTAGTAATACATAAACCAGATCCTTTATGACCAGAAACACACGCCAACAATAAAAGGAATTTATTTACATTATTCATTTAGTTACATGTCCACTATCGATACAAGTGTCTTAATTTAGTTTTATATTCATTGTCACATCATATAATGAAATTACAGTATGATAAAATGTGCACCTATACGTGAATAATCATGTAGGCTTATATCAATGTCTTTTTAATTATCAATAAAAGTTGCAAAACAATTTTAAAATGAAATTCTGACATACACTAACAATGTACAAATAGGAATTGGAAGCGCCTATGGCACTTTTAGTGGTTCAATTGCTTTATTCCTATAGCGTAAACGTTTTGTATGCGTTGCAAATTTCTAAAGTTTATTTCGTGATTATGAATGAACAGATATGCTTCTTTGGAAAAATAATTTTTCAAGAATGTTGAAAATCATAATTAGAAATTATTGGTTGTAATTTAGTTTGAATCTAACTAACCAGTACCGCAAATTTTGGCGATAATAGTAATGTCAGACTTAAAACACTATTACTTTTTAATAATGTTCCCGTATATAAAGTTTTCTTCGACAAATACGTGGCAAAATGTCGTAAAGCAGAAAATTTAAAAGAAAAAAAGAAAGAGAGGGTAAGAAAGAGCAAAAGAGGAGTGAGAGAAAGTATGCTTGGAGAGATCGACGTAGGTGAGGGAAAAAAAGAAAGGGAAACTTTTCTCTTTCTTTTTACCTGCCCTATTCCTATGCATCCTCGACTTTCTCTTAGTTGGAGTGGGGAGAGGATAACTCTCTCATACTCTTCTCTCTGAGGGAAAAAAAAGATGGGGTGAGAGAAGAGAGAGAATGAGTGCGCGAAGAGAGAGTGAGTGCGCGAAGAGAGAGAGTCAGTGCGTGAAGAGAGAGAGTTAGTGCGTGAAGAGAGAGAGTCAGTGCGTGATTTAGAGAGGAGAGTGAATGAGAGGGTGAGTGAGGGGAGAGAGAGGTGAGAGGGGAGAGAGAGGTGAGGGGGGAGAGAGAGAGACAGAGTTAGTGAGTGAGAGGAAAGAGAGAGGATATAGTTAGAGTGTGTGAGCGAAGGGAGAGAGAGTTACTGGAAAGTGAGGAGAGAGAGAGAGAGGTGAGGGGGGAAGAGAGACAGAGTGAGTGAGGGGAGTGGGTGGTTGAGGGGAGAGAGAGAGCGTGGGTGGTTGAGGGGAGAGAGAGTGGGAGAAGAGAGAGAGAGTGATTAAGGGGAGTGGGTGAGGGGGAGAGAGAGAATCGAGGGGAGAGGTAAGCGAGAGATTGAGTGAGGGGAGAGTGGGGAGAGAGAGAGAGAGGATGTAGTTAGAGTGTGAGTGAGAGAAGGGAGAGAGAGTGATTGGAGAGTGAGGAGAGAAGGGAGGGGAGAGGAAGAACGCTTCTCTAGGCCTTTGGGCTTTTGCTAGAAAATTTATCACAATAATTCTCCAAGGCCTAAGAAAGATCCCCATTGATTTTGAGATCAAAGGTCAAGGTCATAAATTTAAAAAAACTCTGTTTTAACAGTTTCGTTTCCGCAAGATATCTTGATTAACCTTTGATCTTTCGCAATGATATTTTTTATCACAACTCTCTATGGATTCAAGAAGACCCCTATTAAACTTGAGGTGAAAGGTCAAAGGTCAAGGTTGTAAGTTCATGCATTTTACATTTATGAAAATGTTTTAAAACATTTATGAAAATGGTTTTGAAATAATTATGAAAATGGTTTTAAAACATTTTTGAAAATGTTTTAAAACATTTATGAAAATGTTTTCTTATTACTACACCTGAAACATTTAAAATATGATTTTTGCAACAGTCTTTGGAAACGTTTTCAAAATGTTTCTAGAACACATTACGACATTTATGATTAATTCATTTAGTATAAATTTATGTAGCGTCGATAATGTCACGCCTTACTGAGAGTCCAAGGATAACAGAAATTGGTACTTGTCCTTTGTACTTACTTTATTATTTCAGGCATATCATATGAATCTTCGATGTTATGTTTTCCAGGGGCTACTGCTATAGTGATCATTTTCTCTTCACTTCCGGTTTCCTGGGCTTTGGCAGCAAATACGGACCTTAATTCCTAAATCAAAACGAATAATTAAAATTTTCAAAAATGCTTTTATAATTTTTACCATAATCCTGTCAAGAGAATTTCATGTATGAGATATACACGGTGTAACTTTAAGTTTGCATTTAAATAGTTAATTCTGGGTAATGGGCAATAATTTTCTGACTCGAATTTCACACAATACTTTCAACAAGGAAACTCAGAGGTTGTTTTAGAACTTCACATCGATGGTGGTATACATCAATTAACGTAAACGTAGAACTTCTTAGTGTATCTATTTATGTACATGATACATCATGTCACTCAAACAATTTGCAAAAATCCTAACATCGTTATAAAGGAAAATTAAATCTAATTAATGAATAAGAATGCACACAGCTAGTTTAGACATACTCATTAAATCCACTAAGAGTTGCCTCTCTTACTTTAGGGTCAATCGTTTAATGTTTTTAATTATTTAAAAAAGATGGATGTATGAATTGCACATGTTGCATTACCTTGAGAAAAATAACAAATTCATTCTTGTAAATAGTCCCTGGAAATTCCCAGTCAACATCAATTCCATCAAAATTTCTGTCACGAATATAGATGTAAATATTCTGTGCAAATGATTTGATATTCTTGTCGGATCCCATAATCACTTTAAAATTATTCGACGAAGTCTCTCCTCCGATCGACAATATTGTCTTTAATTTGGGATTTTTCTTTTTTAGTCCTGTAAAATCAAACATAAGTCCTGATCCTGGGACTTTCCCGTCGTCCTCCTCTGGATATGATCGCTGTAAACGTAGTTTTTGGGGGACTATTTCTGCAAATGCATAAATTAAATGTGTACACAGAAAGGGGTCCAGATGTTCTTTAAGGTGAAATCTGGACTTCACCACCGCTCTGTTCTCTGACCAGTTGGTGTAATAACACACTCGTTTGAATTCCTCTGCATCTGTGAAAATAAATTATAATATGTTTTTAAAGAAAAGATTAATGTGAGAATGAATTGTCCTTTTCCATACAGAATACTTATTAGGGCCCCGCTTGGCGGGCGCCCTATAGTGATCAGTCTGTCCGTCCGTCCGTCCGGCTGTCCGTCCGTCCGTCCGTCCGAGATCTCTTGTCCAGGGCATATCTTCTCTCTCCTTGGCCCAATCTGGCTCATACTTCACCCACAGAGTGCCTTTGGGTAACCGGTGTGCAGTGACCTTGAACCAGGTTTCTAGGTCAAAGGTCAAGGTCATAGCTGAATTATATGAAAAATCCTTGTCCGGAGCATATCTTCTCTCTCCTTGGCCCAAACTGCCTCATACTTCACCCACAGAGTGCATTTGGGTAACCGGTGTGCAGTGACGTTGAACCAGATTTCTAGGTCAAAGGTCAAGGTCATAGCAGAATTATATGAAAAATCCTAGTTCGGAGTATATCTTCTCTCTCGTTGGCCCAATCTGGCTATTACTTCACTCATAGAGATCCACTGGTCAATGGATGTGCAGTGACCTTGGTCAAAGTTTCTAGGTCATGGACAGAATCACCCTTTCTGTTTAAAATCTTTGTTTGGTGCATAATTTTTTGCCTTTTAATTCCAGTAAATTTATATAACTCGGGATACAAGATAACTTCGATAAATATTAGTAAATTTGCAGTATCCATGAAGTCGTACTAAATCACTTTTACTGTATAACACAAATGTTCCTCTTCAAAATAATCCCTTTTAAATGACCTTACATTTTCATGTTCATTGTTGAATGCGGGGCCCTTTGAGATGGCCACCATCTCAATGATATCTAGTTACTTAATGTCATACATAAAATGTATTCTATTTATTTGTCTGTTCGAATTTTGTCAAGCAGAGAGCTATATTTTTGCAACTATTTGGGTATTGTGACAGGTCCATATCAACTAAACATTGTTACAAGTCCATATCAACTTGTCACAATTTTTAGTTGATATGGACTTGTCACAATGCTCAGTAGTTGCAGAAATGTTACTAGCTCTCTGGTCGAGAAAATTCGAACGGACAAAAAAGTCCATATCAACTTGACATTGTGCCAAGTCCATATCAACAAAACATAGAGAAAACCCAGAAAAACTGGACATTTGGACGAGTCCTGAGCAAATGGCCAGGGGTCAAATCCAAAACGACTAGACAGGGGGAAAGGTCTAGAACAATTTTACTAGATAATGTGGACAAGCCCAGATCAACTGGACATGTGGGAGGCCCGGGGAAGTCGAGGACAACATAACATGGGGACAGGTCCAGATACTACCAAGGACAGATCAACATGTATGGAAGTCTGAGGTGAACTAACGACGGTCTTACATGTATTTACTAATAACTGGCACATAAAAGCAGTGAATCAATTGAAATTTAATAAAGGAATATCCAGATATTCAAGTGAGGGTTATATGACATGTTGTAAATTTTCTATAAATACTGTCATCTGGTAAATTCAAAATTTAAAGCATGATAGTTATCTATTTTACCAAAAGTTCAATGAATCTTAACCCTTTGTCTTGCTTACAAAAAATGAATTTAGTTAAAATATTTTAGAAAACTTACCAATATAAAGTATGACTGTGATCCACAATAAGAATTTTGCAGCAATTGTTTGAAGGAAAGACGCCATTGTATTCAACTTCTGTAAAACAAAAAATAGGTGAATGTTTGAACAAACGTTCTAAATATTTTTGGAGTATGGTCAAATGACGCCTTTGTACAGAAATTTTATACGTAAGGAGTGTCTGATTAATTTGAATGTCTGCGTTTCTCTGTTTCTGCACAATTGTAATTATCGAGAGATGACAGGTTGTGAAAATATGCAAGTACATTGACTGATTAACGATAGCCACATTTATAAATGAATGAAATTAAAATTAAATTTAATTCAATAATGATATCAAAAAAATATACTTGTATTCAAGCTTCTTGTCCTATCACTCGATCAGAATGACATTATTTTGGAAGTTTATCACTGAAAAATATCTATTAATACTAGTATTCAAACTCAAAAGTCCAAGCAGTGATTTATTTTTATCTCTGAAGCGTACTGTTAATTTGACACGTTTCTAAGTGTAATGAAAAAAAGTAAGAATATTAATAAATAATAAACAGCTTACATTTATAGTGACGTTGATTCGTTTAATCTCCGTCTTCAGTATCACATTAACACTATTAACTTCTGTTTCCTGGTCTACATTGTCGTCTGCGAACTCATCCTAATGTTTGCGTTTTCGCGTTGTCACGCCTCAACAATGATAAGGCTTACCTGTCGCAAAATTTGAATCATCAAAAATGACCAATTACTTACTATTTAAAAAGGCTTGTTCATTGTTACAAATAAAGCGTTGTTTACATTATCTTACGTTATATTTTTTAATTTAAAATTTATTGCAATTGGCATAGTTTTATCGTTCCTATACTGGAATTAACACATGTAAAAAATAATCAGATCAATACAACGTTAAATGGAGTCGGTTTGCTATACACATTTTGGACATTTTTAACAATTTGTCAATAAAATTGATTAAGTACAGATGTTTTTTATGTTAATACGGAGTCTATCGGCGTGTTTCTGATGGGCGTTTCAGCCTTTGGTCTTGGTGATAAGAACATTTGCTGTGCCTTGGCGGAAAACAGTGGCCGAGAATGCCACCGTATCTACGACGTAATAGATGCGAATTATCGCTCATATTTAGTTGTGTGTAAAAGTAAGAGTTTAAAGGCAGAGATTTTTTACCGGGTGGTAAATTCCAGGTGAGGGAGGGGCTTATTTTGTACATGTGTGAATGCCTTAGGGGCTAGCAGTCTACCTGTGGTCATCTGTCTCATAATCCCTATACACAGGAAGTGATTTAATACACGGTGAAATACTCCAAGTGTCAAACTTTACCTGTTTTTACTGATTTTGAGAGAATTTCAAAATTAGTAGTAAAACGTTTTTTCTTCAATTATTATTTATATATTTATCTTTGACTATTTGAAAACACCCCTGCCTATTTAAAAAGATTATTATGATATCATACAATAAATTCAAATATTAAAACAAACATTATTTTAGACGTTAATGCATGTATAAATAAGAGAAGAAAAAAACAACTCCTGTAACAACCAAATTAGACTAAAATAATTCATTCATCCCCAGCTAGGATCCCATGTATGATTTAAATGAAAAGAGAGCTGTATTAACTACATCTCACTAAGAAAATGTCTAGATTTATCCTAACCTTAATAAAACTTAGTCACCATGAAACATGCTAAAAGATTGCTTGTAAATTCTTATTTGATTAAAAAAGAAAAATATATTAAGTGACCCATGATTAGAAACATTATTTTTAAATTTAATTACTTTACACAGTGCTTCTCTGAACATTATCAATAACATTTCCACTTTAGGTTTATCATTTAGCATATTAAAAAAAATATCGAAATTTCATTTGAAAAAAAAATTATGTTCCAAAGTTTGTTTAAAAAAAAGAAGCATATTTATTACATGTATATTATTATCCTTTCAAATACTAAAGGTATATTAAATTCATATATTATTAATCTAAAAATGTCCATGGTAAAACAGTTTCTGTATACTATGTTCAATAAACATCAAAGGATCATAAGTTAATTAGAAGGTCACCACAAGTCCCAAACAAGGTGTACAGGGTATACACAGAGACCAGTAAGTAATTGTCAATCAAGTTCCAGAATCCAATGATGGACCTTCATGCACTTGATTGACAGGGCTACCCAGACCAGGTATTTTTGAAGGCGGTGCTTAAAATATCTGCCTTTAAGGGGAAAATATGGAATGCCGTAACTGCCTTATGTGGAGAACTTTCATTATATGATGGTATTTTGTCATTATATGCTGGTATTTTGTCATTATATGATGGTATTTTATATTTATATGATGGTATTTTATCATTATATGATGGTATTTTATCATTATATGATGGTATTTTATCTTTATATGATGGTATTTTGTCATTATATGATGGTATTTTATAATACATGATGATATTTTGTCATTATATGATGGTATTTTGTCATTATATGATGGTATTTTATCTTTATATGATGGTATTTTATCATTATATGATGGTATTTTATCATTATATGATGGTATTTTGTCATTATATG
>PRKT01000035.1:255676-268328 GCA_003671525.1 Saccostrea glomerata | reverse complement strand
ATTTTACGAGCATAGACCATATTAACAGATAAAGGGCATTGAATGCACAATAGACCTCCTCCCCTAAAAAGAAAAATAAACTGACACCAATGGTTGTAAAAAGAAACAAAACATCTTGTGATCTCGTGTTTCTATTTTAAGGGGGGGGGGGTAATAAAAACCTGATTTTTCTTCTAAAATGCTAAAAATATCGCTCATGAAAAGGAACAATTACAAAATTATTAAATAAAAATCACTTATTTAATGTCATTTGTTGTCCAAGGTGATTTTTCTTGTGCATGTTTTATAACACAAACATGGAAATATGAGAACAAAGTAATCGACGTTATCCGATAAATCACAGCGTCATGAGGGAGAATTTGTATTTTCTATTTGAAAAATTTCACTAATATTTAGTCTATGAACAAAAACATATTATACATCATTTGAAAAAGGAGAAAATTGTCTATCAGGATCACTAAACAACTCAAAATGTCAAAATTTTGACTTAAGGGTGGTTTTCGCTTGACGGTCATTATATAATGAAAAGTAGTATAAAGAAGAAAAGTAGTAGCATATAATGACAAAATACCATCATATAATGACAAAATACCATCATATAATGATAAAATACCATCATATAAAGATAAAATACCATCATATAATGACAAGATACCATCATATAAAGATAAAATACCATCATATAATGATAAAATACCATCATATAAAGATAAAATACCATCATATAATGACAAAGTACCATCATATAATGATAAAATACCATTATATAATGATAAAATACCATCATATAATGACAAAATACCATCATATAAAGATAAAATACCATCATATAAAGATAAAATACCATCATATAATGACAAAATACCAGCATAAAATGAAAGTTCTCCACATAAGGCAGTTACGGCGTTCCATATTATGGAAAAAGTAATAGACGGCTGAAGTGGGTGGAGCATGGTGGCTGAAATGGAAATAATTTCGATGAAAAAGTAGGAGGGAATACAATTTAACCACCATGTGATCCACAGATCTTCAAAAAAATCGATCACATTTAAGGGGTAGGGGTGGGGTGTCGTATAGAATCAAAACATGTAGTAACGTATTCGATACGCGATTTTCTAAATGAATTCAGGGTAACCATAAAATCATATTTCGTGGTAAAAGAGATTTTTATCGGTATAGCAGACACAGTTTAATTTAATTTTGACCCGATTTTAGGGAAGTTTTTTTTTCAATCTCCCTTTTCCATGGAAATGTACTGTAAGAGTTGAAAGCATTACATATCTTCCTTTACATTACAGTTTTAGTCAATTTTCCTGTATAATTAATTTCTCCTGGATAAAACAAGTTAGGTTATAGAAATACTAAACAGTAACTGATGTATTAAAAATGAATTTAATAGTTTTAGATTTTAAAAGTATCATATGCTGTCCTAATTTAAATCTTTACTCGTACAGTGTAGTAGAGGTGACGGATTCCACATTTCTGGATTATTAATTGTTAAAGTAATTACACGTACTCTCTTTTAGGGGATATTTATAATAATTTTTTTTAAATGTATGTACGTCGGCTTAATATTTCAAACATCAATTATAAAAATCCCTAGATAAAAATTTACGTCTAAATAATAGACAACTGAAGTACAAGCGCCTTTCTGAAAAACTAAAAATTGTAAGGTTTTTTTCAATTTAAATGTAGGCCAAGTCGGGATTCCCTTGAATTTGCAAGGTTACCATTTTTCAACATCTGTGTTCTAATTAATTATTCCCTCCGAAATAAATGAGCTGTGTCCACGTTCTCGTTAAGTTGTCTTTCTTCCATCGATAAGATTTCTCCCATTTCACCTAGACAGCAGTTTTATCTGTGGATGTAGAGACAAATCTTAATCACAGGCTAGATAGTTCTACTTCGTTAAGTTTCTATTTATGCGATACAATTTAAAAAGATTTGCCTTGAAATCTAATTATTTAAATCAAGAGAAATGCAAAATATATTCTCAAACGTTTGCAACATTACAAAGTGAAGAAAAATCTTTCGTTCTTACATTATTCCTTTTTCGATCATAGGTTACATAATTATAATTTCAGCATTTTGATATAGAAGATCATGTCACAAAAAGAAATATGATTTTGATTTTAATTTCAAACTTATACATTATTTATCTTAAATATATTGAAATCATTATTTATGAAATATTCGATAAGTGTTTTTTTTTCTTCAATTTCTTTTTATTCAAATCCTCTTAAATTAGTGCAATGTTTTGTTTTTTTTGGTTGTTGTTGTTATTATCTAATTGCTTTCATTTAAGTCACTAATACGTGTAATATGTTTCATTTATTATACGCAAAAACTGACTTTATTCAAATAAAATCAAGGAACTAGTTCCCGATAAGAAAAACTTGTCGAATACCAACAGGAAAACCTCATATTTTATTTGGCCCATGGGTAATGGGGCTCGCCTGTGTTCAGAAGATTTACCTGGCATGTTAATGTCATGATAAAGTCTGCATACATTTATGTAAACCTTGCAATAAAAAAAAACGTCTTCTTAATAAATATGTGCTCGATTTAAAAAGCTGATGTAAGTTACAAACGATATCATCCCTCGTAGAAAGTATTCCATCATTCCCCAATTTAAAATAAATAACATGCACTTGCATTCCGAATGATACATTTGAAATATTTCGTTTTCTCTCTCCCTTTTTTTTTGGGGGGGGGGCATATTTTGGCCCGAATAAATGGGGATTTTTTTGCATTTTTAATCCTTAAATTTCTGCTGATTTATTTTCAGTAGCAAGAAGTGATTAAACCTCCGGGAGCCTGGTAAGCTAAAAAAAAATGTGCATACCAAAAAAAAAATGCAAACGGAGCATGACCGCATCATCCAGAGGCTGGTATAAAACCCCGGGTCTGCAGTTGGCGGCCAGACTAAGTCTCTAAACCAGTCATGAACGCTTACCTTCTTATCGCACTATGTGGTGCCTTCGTGGCCTCAGCCTCCGCCAGTGATCTCCAGGAGCAGATAGACAAGTTTGCTGAGGAGCTCTACAAAGTGAAGGCAGAAATAGCCAAACTGAAGGACAAAATCGAGGCAGCCAGGATATCAGAGGATGAGCACAGTAAGTTCCGTTTTCATTACTTTAGAATTTGTAGTATTGAGAAAATATTGGTATAGGTTTTGGGATTTTATAAGATTAAGGACAGATGATACAAACTTTTGTAAAAAAAAAAAATTGAAAATAACAACTTGATTCATGTTTTAAGTAGTAAAATGAATAAGTTTAACCGCGCAATTTTTTTTTTCATGCAAAGTTTCACAAAAATGGGAAGTGAAAAATATCTGTATTAGATAGAGTTTTGAAAATCGCAGAAGGTTTGAAACTTTTTTATATTCTGGAAATTTGTTATTTACATCATTTGCAATGAAATTAGGTCAAAAATATATACCAATCAAGACATCGATTTTTTTTGTTTGTATCATCTGTCCTTAAGTTCTCTGCTATTTCCGTCATCAAATTAAAGAGAAACTATTTTTCAAAAGAACTACATTGGATTTCTTAAACTCTAAGATTTATATATTTTCGGATATGATTATTCCAATACAACCTAACCGAAAGAATGATGCGACTCTCTTCCTTCTTTTCAACAACCATTTAAACGCGTGCAATATCATATACATGTATATGCCTTTTCTGCAAATACAGTAATTCACCCATACACACACGCTGCGGATTATGATATTTGAGTGACACTTACAGTGATGTTACAAATGTATGTTCTAAAAATTGGGTTTACCGGATGGGAGTAAATAAAATTTAAAACATGACATGCTCTAAATTTTGTATTTACTCCCACCCGGTTAATTCAAAATTTAGAACATGACAGTGAAGTGAATCTTATTTTCCGTGGCTTTAGATATTTACTTATTTAGGTAATTGCGAATTACGCTTTATAAAGAAGGAGAATCCCCAGTCCTTGACAAATCGTTAAAAGCGTGTTTTACTGTATACTCAAAGAAGTTACCAAAAACGCACTCCTTTAATGGAATTTTAAGGTGTATTAGTTGATATATGAAGAAAAGAATTCATCTAAAATTATGAGATTTATATAAAAAAATCCGTTGATTTATACCGTTGAATTATAGATTCAACAAGAATTGTCTACAAAATTTGTTGCGTTTTATTTAAATTGGTTAATTGTTGTACATGATTTTAAAAAAAAACTTGAAAATTTTCCTACGACGGTTCCAATATTATAGTCTTTTTATCGGACAAACAAATAGAAGGTCGGAGAGGATAAAAGCATTTTGCTCTCGATCTTCGAGAACATTAAAAAGTTGTAATGATGTGTAAATACCATTTTATTTACACTCAAAGGCGCTTTCAGACAATAATTCAATTTAATATCTCTTGTAGAGGAACACGAGAGGCAGAAGCGACATGGCTACTATCAGTTTGCCCCCGCGGCTTTAGCAATGGCAATGGGACCCCCCGGACCTTCAGGTAAGACTGTTTACGACCTTACTGTACAATAAGGACCTAGTTCATACAGTGGACTTTGGATTCAAGATTTTCTTTTAACATATTTTACTGAAATTCATAACTGAAATTAAACAAAGTTTAATAAATTATTAAAACAACATTTAAAAAATATTAAGTATATAATATAACTCAAATTCTAAACACAATGCTGCATATATATAATTCACTTTTGTACTACATATATGTAACAGAAAAGGGATAAGAAAGGCTCCATGAAGCAGTTTTGTTTCGTTTAAATTTGTTTTTCATAAATTGAATAAATACTTTGAGTACTGGAAGGTCACTTAAATAAAACAATTAAAATTTTCTAAACAAAGGACCCCAGGGACACCCAGGACTTGCCGGAGAGCAGGGTAAGGAGGGACCAAGAGGTGCCCCAGGTGTGAAGGGGGATATCGGTGACCAGGGAGCACAGGGTTTCAAAGGAAACCCCGGCCCACCAGGAGAGCAGGGACCCCAGGGTGAACAAGGAGTCACTGGTCCCGTGGGTGCTGAGGGGGCACCTGGTATGATGGGACCCCAGGGGGAAAAGGGACTGACAGGTGACCAGGGACCCCCCGGCGCTCCAGGTATGTCAATTTTTAGCTCTTTGATTAAACTCCCGATGAAGTATTTTTTGTTTACAGATACTATTCAGGCAACAGCATACTAATCAAATATAAATTTCTTTCTAAACAATTTTAAGAAGGTAGAAGAACGTTTTGAAAAATAATTTGAAGGCTGATCACAAATTTATTCTATATAACTAAGGAAGTTATTTTATATTGAACAAAAGGTTATCCTGGCTACCAGGGAGAACAAGGAGAACTGGGATTATCCGGACCCCCCGGGCCAAGCGGACCACAGGGAGTGCAGGGGGTACAGGGATACACAGGCGCCCCAGGGCAGGCCGGAGCAGTCGGTGAACCAGGACCACCCGGCGAGCGCGGCCTCTCAGGTGTCAGAGGCCCAACTGGACCTCGCGGAGAATATGGCGTTCCCGGAAAACAAGGTTACACAGGATACCCTGGAAAACGCGGAGACAGGGGATACACCGGTTACCCCGGACCCCGTGGTCCAGCAACCACGTACGTCTATGCCCCAGCGGCGGGCACATATTACGCCGTGCGAGCACCACCTCAATCAAGCTCTAAAGGAGTACAGTACGCTCCGGTTGTAGCGGCACCAAAAATGGGATACGCTCAGGCGGCACGTATGTCTAAAATGCAATACGCTCCAGTGGTAAGCAAAAGTGCCCAATACGCACCTGTAATGAGCAAATCCATGGCTGCAGCAATGTATGCTCCCAAATCTATGGGATACGCCCAAGCCCCTCAGGCATACACCAAAGGTTAAAAAGATAAAGACTTGATATCGGTAAATTCCTTATTATGTTTTCTTTTTATTCGGCCATCTTGTTGATTTTGATGTAATGTTAATAAGAATAATTATTGTTAAAAAGATTATGTCCATAATTCAAAAAAAAATTGAAATTCAATTAAGGTAAAGAAAATAAATTTGATTAAAATTTGTGTCATTTGTGTATTGTTTTCAATATTATAATAACTGGTTATTACCAATTGATGATGCTCACTTGATCAGGAATTTTAAAAAGTGTGAACAATCACAGATTTTAAAAACTCCAAAAATCGTAAACATGAACTTTGTTGCAGGAATTTTAATATTTACAGAGTATATGCAATTTATATCGAATTAAAATTCATTGTAATTACAGATACTGTAAATCTTTGTCCACTGTTGTGTGAAGCTTCTTTTAAGTCCTGCTATCTTGATTGATTAAATTAAGACAACTTTGATTTCTAATTGGAAAAATGGTCTATTCGGTTTGGTATTTGAAGTAGGAAATCACTAAGCTAAAGCAATATGAGCTGCAACTTTGATGCGGAAGTTGTTGTTGCAATATTGTTATTAACAATTTAAATGACAGAAAAAAAGAACGTTTATAAACCTCTCTTGTTCGTTTTGCGATGGAAGAAGTAATTACAAGCTTTAAAAGAAGCAAAATTACATTACTGCCGTCCTGTGCAATAGCGACTTCTGATATAATACTAAACATTCCTTTGGTAGGAGATCTTTCTTCTGTAAAAGATTTAATACTTTGTTGTAGTCTTATTGTAAACAGATTTGTCATAACAGCACATTTTAACAGCATTTGTTAGTGTGCGAGGTACGAGCCACTCGAGGAGCTCCGAGTGGTTACTTACAGGACTCTTAGATAACTTACAGATATTTTTAGCACAGCGGCTGAAGTATGGATTTTACCCCCCTTTTTTAATGAAAAAAAAAATGTAAGAGTGTATTAATACCTCAAAAATATAAAAAATTTCCCCGTCAAGCACATCTATATGTCGTTATATGCAAGCAGATTGTACTTTTTCTCACGTTTAAAGAATGACCCTATTCGGTATAATAAAAACCTATCCCAACATTTTAAATGATACTATGTACCTGTACTCAGTGATCAGATTTATACATTAATAAATAAATTAAATGCATTTGGTTAAACTTTGTAAACCTGAAATAATTTCATCTTGATTAATACATCTTCCACCTGCAATTCTTCTCCCATCTAATTGTCCGGTTAATTAAGCACCATTCTTTTTAGGCCTTAATGTTCTTTCATATCTTTAAATTCATCACTGTTACACATGTATTTTTATTATACCGAATAGGGCCATTCTTTAAACGTGAGAAAAAAGCACAGCTGTTTGCATATAGCGACATATAGATGTGTTCGACGGGGAAATTATATATTTTTGAGGTATAATACAATCTTACATTTTTTTCATTAAAAAAGGAAGGGGGGTATTATCCATACTTCAGGTGCCTGTGATTTTTAGCAGTACATGTTGTATTTCAGTCAATATTTAAGGATATTCGATCCTCATCCAGTAAGGATGACTATTTAATTTATAATCTGATTCAAAATATCTCAAAATGAAGCTTGAAATTGAAATGTTTTCATGCAATTCTTTTTTTATTTTATGCATCTCTAAAGGTATTACAACAAGCTAATTCAGAGAATTCCCCACTTAAGCAAAACGAATATGCACCGATCGGGAGGGGGTATTCGAGTGGGCCACTTTTAGAAGGGTGGTGGGGGCCATAAGGGATAATGGTAAAACAATGCTAAATCTCAAAAGCTTCTCGAGATATCGCGCGGAAACGAAAGTGTTGAAAAAGAGTTGAAATTTGAATTTATGGCCTTGACTCTCTGACCTGAAAACACTAGGGACCTTCCTTCGGCTGTAGGGAGTGTTTGTGTATAATTTCATTGCAAACGCTCATAGGCATCTTGAGATATCAGACACACAGCTAGTCAGACGGACAGACAGACCGAAATTAATATCTCCCACTTTCAGTGACAGCGGGGGACAAAAGTCCATATTTTAAGAAATCCACTTTTCTTTAATATAGCCTTAAATACACATGTTTGTTGGCATGATATGAAATAAGAAATGATTTATAGTGTTTTGCAATGGTAGGAAATGCTTTATACACTTTGCTTTAAAAATGATTGAAGTAAATAGTAGAAACTTAAGTACCGTATAAGTAATGTTTAACAGTACTATAATTTTCTTCAAAAGCCTTGATACCTAAAATTTACATCCTAAAATATATTTTGTTGATCAATTTTCAATATTAGGATTTATTTAAATAATAAAATGCTTTCTTTGTTTGTTATTACTGGAATTAACGGAAGCAACTGTTGCAGAAAAAAAATTCTGCAATAGCTGCGACCGTTAATTCCAGTAATAACAAACAAAGAAAGACATTTTATTGTTTATATTTATATCTATTTAAATAATCATTTAAAGAAGGATTAAAGAGTTTATTTATTGTATGAATGATGCGAACGTCTTTATACGTTTCATTGATGGAACAGAAACTGATCAAGAAATCTGTACAGGCGAAATGCCTAATGTAGTTCACACAGTGATTAACGCAATGGGTTTTCTTAAAATATTCAGTGGATGTAAATATTAATTTATATTAAATAACTCTAAAGATTGCCAATAAGGATCAATCTATGGATAAATAGATAGAAATAACTAAAAGGCGTTATTTATATAATTATATTCAAAAGGGCGTCATTCCGCCTTCTGAAAAGGCGTAAGAACGCCTTTCGATCGCAAAGGCGTTCGTACGCCTCTTAAGTTTCTTTTTTTCTCTCTCCATAAAATGATCCCAAAAGGTTTTCGTAAAATATGAAGTCTGAAGAATAAATACATTTTTCCGTACTTTGAAACTCCAGAGATATTTTTATGAGCATTTAAAATTATTCAACGCCTGATTTTCCGAACCTGACTACTTCAATACGGTAAAAGTTAAGCCTCATATATAGGAATGTCCTGGGAATATATCACATATATTACATAAGAACATGATAGATTTATGCATTTCTTCGATCAGTACTTGATTTTTGTTCTGTGATGTAAGATATACGATTCACCTTATTTGAACTATAGGCGGTAAATGTTTAAATATTTTCCAATCATGATTGATGTGTAAGGTCATGTAGATATTAAAGAATTTTCTTTCATGTTAAATTGTTCTATTCAAATAAAGTATTTTCTCATTGTTGGTTCAAATTTATTTATCAGATGACTATTGGAAGCTATTTTATGAAATATAAATATCGTCATACAGGTGAGAGTATGAACACTTGATTCATTTTAAACCTTGATATCCAAAGATTTTATGAAACAATATATTGTTTGGTTTAGAAGATGTAATTTCATTTTAATTGATTAACGGTAAACCATTATGGTGTGTTTTTTAAATTATCTTTGCCCATCAATAAAGTAATAAAAAATACCATTTATATTAAGGTTTTAATTGCAACAAAAAATACATGTACAAAATATACAATGTCGTAAAGTTTACTATTTGAACGTTATGTCTGCAATTGATAATTTCATAATCAACCTCCCTTCAAACAAAGATCATAGGCTATACATGTATAAAGAAAAATTATCCGTATTCTGAATATTAACTACAAGTCATGTTACAATTTCAACAGACCTAAAACGAATACACCAATCAGAACCAGCGACGTAAAAAAGAAATCAGAAGACACTGCATTGGTTCCATTTCCGGAGGAGGTGGAGTTTCCGGTCGTTGTAGTGATTGGAATTTGAGTTACCGGAACAGTAGTAACAGCGGCGTTAGCGGCTGTGTTAGAAGCTTCTGTAGAGGTCGCCTCGGAGTTTTCTGTTAAACAATAAAAAAGACACCATGTAACATACTGGAAACTTCAGTATTTTTTACGGGGAGGGAGGGGGTTTAGTTCCATATCCCCTCCTTTTGATTTGCAGAGTTACTAAAAGTATATAGTGAAGCAAATAAAAAAAATACTTTGGACAACCCCCCCCCCATTCCTTAAAAAAGTGGATCTCACCACCATGAAATCGGATTTTTATCCGTTTAGGAAATGGATTTATTTATTTTATTTTTCAAGATTGAAAAATAGCAAAACGGAACAGTAAGGTCTTGCATATACGAAAAAAGCACCTGTGCCAAGAAGCCTATTAACAACGGGTTTTGAAACATTTAATTGTGGAAGTAGTGAAACAAATATTTTAGGAACACGCGATAAGTTATAGCTTGAATACACGCTGAAAAAAAAACGCCGAAAAGCACCTTTTTTTTCTATTCACAATATACACTTATTTTTAATGGGTGGTGCTGTAGCTACATGTTCGTCCAACCCAATTTCAGACCACCGAGCTACAGACCTCCAGATAACCAATTCAGTATTGAACCCAAACCCAAATGATACAATTTCTGCAATTGGTTTAATCTTTTAAAAAAAACAAAAAAATGACTAAGTTGATTATTTTTAATCAAATGAATAATTTTTACTTAGCTCTAACATGCTAAATCTGCGATAAACTGGTCATTTTTGCTTACTTTAAATTAAATGCAAAAACTTGAGAATATAATTTGATTCGCTAAAATGTCCATTGAATTCTTACAGGTCTACGTGCATTTCGATAATAGCCATTCACACCTAAAGCAAATCAACTAATTTGTCCCTCAGAAAAACACATGTACACAAACAAACACAAACATATACATACCAAACAATTTTAAAAATTGAAGATTTTTTTTTTATTTTCAAAAGATTTTTTAAGTGCTCTCTTTTCTTGGTTTTTTTTTCTTTGTAATGCAATCAAACATGATAAGACAATAAATACCTTGAAAGCTTACAGCAATGAGTAAAATAACAAGGATCCTCAAGAGATGCATTGTTTTTAACTGAAAAATAAATAATAAAAAGATCACACAAAAAAAGAGCAAAAAAAAACAAACAAACAAACAAAAAAAAAAGGAAAAGAAAACGAGGCGGATTGAATCAATTTTCATTGCGGTGTTTTTTTTTTCTCAAATATTCTGAAAGACCTTATTTTAATTTCAAAGAATTTCTTGGCGCATTTATACATACAATGTACATTCTCCTCTTGGGTTGCAGGATCTTTGGCTTTTTGAATTTCTTTCGTATTTTGTTCGTGCTTAAATACAAGCGTACTTAAATTAAAAGGAAGAAAAATTTATGGTTGTGAAATATGGCACTTAATCTCCAGCAAATCAAAAAACATGAAAAATCCTGTACAACCCTCATATTTCACTGTGTCGCCTTTGTTGAAAACATTTTCACGATTTCTAAATATCCCCAAAAACCCAATTGATCTCAAAATCGACACATTTTACGAAATCCTTTGGCAAATAATTTTTGTTTGGGGACTCAATGTCGTAAATCTGAAGCCCTAGTGAATTCCTGACAAGTTAGGTAAAAGAAATTGCGATGTAAATGCAACATGTTGTTTCTTAACGCCATGAAATTGTCCAGTAATGCATGTTTAGAAATGTAATCTCGGATGAGTGATACTTGAAGATATGACTGTCTTATTCTAAATGTTCATACATGTACCTATTGCACTGGTGAAAATTTGCACTGATCTATGTACATGTAGCATTTAATACATACAATAAAGTCTAGCATCTTATTTAGCAGACGCTAAATTTTTTTTCTAAAATATTGAAAATATTTCCAAAATTGTAAACTATATTTCTTTTAGGATTTCTTGGTTTGAAAATCATTTTTTATAACTTTCAAATTTTATATAATGCAGCAATATATATTTCGTTTATGGGGAGTGGGGTATATATACTATACACATGAGGAAAATTATAGACTAGAAATATTTTTTTTTCTAAATTATTTGATATTTAGTATTCCGCCATGATTATTTTTCTACTTTAAGTTTTAATTATATAAAATTAAACGGGAAAGAGTATTATAATAATGTTAGACCACATTTTCTCGCTATTTTTGACTGTTATGTGTGTGTTCGGAAACAGTGCAAGGAATACAGCTTACCTATTAACCCCACAGGCTGAAGACGATCCATGGAACCCCCCAAAAAAACCCTTAATTACCATGTACAGGTTATAATCAAAATAAAGATCATCAAACGTATATACCTTGACCTTAGAGTTTGACCTGCAATTGACTTGTAACTTTCATATAAGTTGCCATACTATCAAACAGAAAACTATCAATTAAAAAATGTCCTCCCTAGCTAAATGGAATGCACATTTTTATATGGCCATTTGCACAACTGGGAGTTATTCTTTGCTAGTTCTTCGTTCATTTTGTTTCATTTAAATTGATTAATTTGACCAGGCAAACTATTACCGGTAATAGTTTATACTGGACAGTCTATAGTGCATGTGGTGCAAATAGCAAAAATAAATAAAGAGAAAAAAGAAAGAAAAAAAGATTTAAGGGTTTTATGTATTTATTTAAACATCCGCATTTACAAAGGCACCTGCACGCTCTCAAGAAAGTCATATATTTTCTTTTTTTTGACAAATATAAGTACATGTTTAATAAGTAGCAATACATAAACGATTCAATTAAAGTGCTCATTTCAAAGCATGACATTGTTTATTTTAAAATTCTTTATTGAATAACTGCATGAAAGCCATACGGTTCACCAGTATAAACTACAGTGGTCCAAGGAACGCGTGTGTCACCCGCTTTTAGTTTATATTTAAAATAATTATATTATACCAGGGGCGTAGCGACGGGTGGGGGGGGGGGGGGC
>PRKT01000035.1:236876-255259 GCA_003671525.1 Saccostrea glomerata | reverse complement strand
GAATATGCACTTCATTGGCAAACCGTGATTTTAAATTCACATATCGCATTTACATATTCAATGGCGGATCCGAATTTCCCTCTTATACATATATATACTTTTGTAAACAAACTAAACTTTGATTCTATGGTACAAGCAGGAAGAACTTCCATTATATACTAGATACATGTAACTTAACAACTTGAATGAAAAACGTCATTCAACGACTAGTTCTAGCTTTTAAAAGATAGAACAATTAGTTTTGTGCATCAAGGCTCGCAAAATATTTTTTTATTTCAGCAATCCAATACAGTTTGATAGAAGTCTATATATAGCAACGGCTTAAAAACTGCAAGCTGCAGAGCTGTGATACACATGAACCATCAGATCTTTTTTTTCTCTGATGGATTTCTTCCGATTAAAATCCAGAACAGGTGTCAAGTCCCAGCCATAATGGTTTGCATGTATCAAAAGAGCCCGATTTTTGAAACTGACAAAACTAAAAGCCGCTAATCGGAGATAAAAATCTAACAATTTTGCTTTGAGACTACAATCAGTCATAAGTAGGCAGATCATTGTGGAAAATGTGAACAAACCTACATGAATATTCACTACACCTAGAAAATTTCTTTTAATTGAATTTCGGTTAGAAAAACATGCATATGGTCCACGTATTGCAGTCCTTTTTTTTAAAGGACAGCAACCTGTTCATAAATAAAATTGAATTGGATTGGGCAGCAAGCAAACCTTATTTTAGCCCGCTCCCTACAACAAGGTCAAGGTAAACACATCTGGTTTGGGGACAATAGTAGCAAATTCAAAGTTTTAGAGACAGGGCAATAATCTTTTCTTTTTTTTTTTTGGCATAGAGGGAAATAAGTCAATTTTTTAATTAGAAAAATCTAAATTTTTATACATTAATTTATCAGTTACAAATACATGTATATACTGATTATAAAAAAAATTACAATACTATAAGGCCTGGTAAATAATATCCTGTTTGCTGGTGTCCTCGTCTGCGATGAACTGGGCCCAGGCCTTCACGATGTGCTGGACCGTCGGTTGACCCTTTGTCGCCTTGAACAGCTGGTAAGCTTTAGCCGCTTGGGCCAAATCTTCTTGACCGAAGACTCTGAATCCGAAGGCGAATTCCTGCTCTTCGATAGCTGGTCCTTGTTTTCTGCTGCAAAGGAAGCGATTTCGTCAAAACATCTCTCCATTTCTTGGTAGAATGCTGCCTTGTCTCTCTGGAACGATTCTCCTATAGGCAGGCTTGGAATTTTTCTACATGTAGAGTCAACGATGCACCGGGACCATTGCGAAAGATGTAAGTTTTCTACCATTTTGTATTGTCAAATACCGCATTGTTGTTTCCCTGTCGCCCAGAATTTTCCGCATTTCTTCAAACTTTTTGGCAGAAATCTCCATGTCCTCTATTGAGAGTTTATTGTCTTGGTCTGCATTTCAGGACTTGAATTAAATCGTCCATTTTGAATTTAGGTATTCCATATCTCCTGTAAAATGCAAAATACGTAAATTATATCCATTGTAGTAGGGTTTAACTAAAAATATTTTCGTAATTAAAATATACCTTTCTATAATAAAAAAAAATACATGTGGAATTTAGAAAATCCTTTCATTTGATTTGAACATATTTTATTGTCTACATCCTTTACAATTGGGGTTGGCCAAAAGTTAATAAAAACTTATAATACGCTCTTTTCCTTGTATTTACATACCTTTGTAAACTTCATCATCTACAAGTTGATTTTAACATATAGACTTACCTTGATATAAAGAAATCTGATGCAGCAGATGACTTTGCTCAATGGAAGAAAATGTCAATTCTATAAAAGTTGTGGGTCTTACGAGTTCCCCGTTCTCGGTAATCTATTTTACACCTAAATACTTATTTTACACGTTAATAAATGTTTGCTTACATAATAAAACAGGATGGCTATCATAGACTCATATGTATGTGCACACGATACAAATACAGGTACATGTATATGTAGTGGGTAGAACTTGACGCAGAAGTCCTTTGTATCATGTATTATACTTGAGTTCATGTAAAAATATTTGTCAGCATTTATAAATCCATATTTGTTTATTTTTTTAGCAAATGCATTTATTGCTGAATTATACGGGATGAAGAATTGGTAAAATCGTAATTTGATTACTCATCTTGCGGTCCACTCGTTATACCCTGGTAATTGTCCTAAAATTTATCAATTCGTAAATGACAGTTCCGGTTCAAGTTCAATTTATTCATCCACACCAAAACATCAATACTTGTAGTTACAGTACATTAACATATGGTTAGAGGTACATATATACACCTATTAGGACTTGTACAACTTGTTCTTACAAAGTATGAGATGAAACTCGTTTACTCTTTGAATGTTCAATAATAATTTCTTTGGACAAAGCAAGCATGAAATCATGCAAAAAACATTGAAATAAAAATTTCTTCTTGATAACTTAATTGATATGGATACTGGATGTCCCTATTTTGACGGAAAATCTAACAGGTAAATGCAATGAGAATGTAGCCAAGCATTATTATACTCACTAGGGTACCTGCAATAAAACACACAGGGGTAAGGATAACACGAAAAACTTCAAGTAACGTCAAGTACATGTACATTAAGTTACATGTAATAGCACTTCATTCCATAGTCAGCACCCTCCCCCACCGGACATATGTACTTCTGAGAAGCTCAACCCTCCCCGAAAATTCAATTGTACATGTACTTTGTTTCCTAAAGTGCGTTCTAGGTTTTTTTTCCAAAGTGCGTTGCCACAATGGATTCAACCGGAAAATCCAACTAATTAGGAAATTGGAAAGTCAGTCACTGAAGAAATCGCAACAACTTGAATTAATGTTGTTTGCTATAATACTGATTACTTGGAAGTTTTCGAATTTGAAGTATCGAAAATTGAGTTCCTATTTCATTAATGGTGCCCGTTCTCTCGTTTTACCGGTATGTCAAATATAAGATTTTCGGAGTTATATTCCACCTTATATGAAATTAAAAGAAAATATATCATGTTAGATATTTGACCCCAACAGTCTCGTTTGAATGAAAAAAAAATTGCCCCCATTTTAGTATAAGAAATATTAAGTTTATGATAAAAAATTATTTTTATCGTTCTAAAAAGCGAAATATTACAGCATTCTCGGATTTGTTCCTAATAATTTATAGTTCAAATTGATTGCCTTTACACATTGTTACATGTATCTATAGAATTTTGATAGCTTTAATAACGGACAATGTTTTTACAGTTATAATTACGCATATGCCGAAGAGAAAAAAACCGAAAACTACATGTATAGCGGGCGCCGACAATATAATTAAATTTAATTAGAAGTAAATAATTAGCTGCTTCCGTATGCTTGACACTTTTGTGATCTTTCAAATACTTCTAATAATGTTCTCTTAATTAACTTCTTCTAACCTTAGCTTGAAGAATAGATACTTGGATGGTCACTTTCACGATTAACCTCGAAGAAACTAGAGATGGCAGAGAAAAGAAAGAAAGGTAGGATATTTTACTTACAATTATTAACACCGTTCATTCTTTCTCCGCTTTTTGCTGACACTGAGCAATGCTTTGGTCGGTAAAATATGCTGAATGAAAATTATATTGTTAATAATTTATTCATTTATGTATTTCTGAAAGTGTTTTTTTTAGTTTTTACGAATTTAAAAACCCAATTTTTTTTTTTACCGTACTGTTACCTGAGGAGGGGGAGTGGTCAATGTAACAGTGGTGTTATTTACCTGGAGACCCCCAATACTCAAAATGTCAAAATCTGTCTATCCGTAGCATTACACAAATACAGTAGTCTGTCTTTTGTAATCAAGGTCAACGTCAAACTACTTGATATAATCTATAAATCTTAACATTTGGATATCTGGATATTATGTTCGTCATCTTTACCTTTCCATTACGAATAGAGGCATCTTGAAACTCGCGTATTCGAGCAATAATACAACATTTCTTTACAACTTGGTGTACATTGTATCTATATAATTATACAAAGATAAAACATATGATTATCAAATTTTTGTAATACACGCTTTTTGTGCTAAATATAATTTCTTTTTTTTTTATTTAATTCCATTTTGTTTAAATATAAATCGGCAAATATGAGTTTCTGTGGAAAGTCGAGCTACAGGATATCTTAGACGACATATAGCTTACAAGTACCATACTACTCTGAAGATTGAAAACAAGTATTTTGTGATCTCAATGTTTAAATTATCTACTCTAATTTAAAAAAAAATAAAATTACCAACACCATCGAGATTTTTTAGTCCGCATGTACACAAGGCGGGTACATGAAAGTGTTTGAAGCAGGATCCCTATCCCTGGTCTCTACCTGGTCATTCAACTGTTCTATATCAAATTGCTAGAAACGTATCGTGCATGTAGTTTTTTGAGGGGGGTCTATCATAAGCTTTCGAGAGAGTACATGTAATGCACAAAGGTCTCATTTTTAAACAATATTAAACTTATCAATAGTGTATATCTGCATGATGGTATTCCACTTATCTACATATATCTCTAAAGGGTATGCACAAGGATCTGTTACCTTCAAAACCAATATATTTTTGGAGGTGTACGGTACCGTAGGGTTCTGTTTTTGGACCACTTTTATTTTTTTCATCTATCTATATAAATGATGTTGCTGAAAATATGATTTCAATGTTTAGTTAGATTGCTTGCGAATGTAATCTCTTTAAACGATCATCATACAATATAGATGTTGAATACAAATTGAATTATAGGTTATACACATTTTGGAAACAAGTGGCTTCTTAAATTCAACGCATCCAGGACAAAGGACATACATAAATATTTCGGTACGAAAGGCATTTCCTACTGTGGAATTTTTAGTCCCATCTAAACTATACCACGTTTCTACCATGGGAGAAAAAGTATTCAACACAACAACACCTGAACCACACATATTACATTTCATTACTATAAATGTCCGTCTGTCTGTACGTCCGTCTGTTGCGCACTGGGGTACCCATCTTTAATCCGCAACTCCTCTCATACCACTGAATGAAATTTGATGAGACTTTCACAGAATCTTTATTGCATATTGCCGTTGTACACCTTCTATTCTACTTTTTGATCCGACACATATTTTGGGTTTCCAATAGCAAAACATGGACACTGCCATTATTATACATTTATTAACTGGGTATGAGGGCAACATATGATTTGTTGGACCTGAAGGTGAAAATGTTGCCCGAGGCCGCAGGCCAAGGGCAACATTTTCACCTTCACGTCCAACAAATCATTAATTGCCCGAATCCCAGTCTATAACTGTTATATTATACCCTTCACTGCTCACTTGAGATTGATCAATTTAATCAATACATGCTATATTATCAATTATTTTATATGGAAAATTATCGCTTCTTCAGTAAATATAAAACATCAAGCTGAGAAAGAACAAAATCAATTATATATCTATTGTATCACAAAAATTATTTATCACAAAACATACTCTTCCCTTCTTCCTTACCTTGCTGTTAGCAACAACTCTTGTAGCTCTTAACTTCGGCTATTTTCGCGTCGCCGATATTGAACGTTGATTAATTACTTGTGACTAACAGACAAGTGACGTTGCGGTCTAACAATTCTTATGTTAGATCGGTCAATAGTGAAATTTTTAGACCGACGTAATAAACAGTTCTTTTGTTGGACTTTTTTAAAGTAATAAATATAGAATGATATTTATAAGGGTATAACAAATTCATATGGTAGGCGGGGTATCATTTAGTGATCTTGTTGAGTCACAATGTCATTTTGTCCGCTGTCACGAAATGTCCGCCTCTTTTCGGAAAAATCGTCACAATATGTCCGCCGTCACGAAATGTCCGCCCCCTACAAAATGTTCGTCCAAGATTGAAAATAGTGTAATATTGCTCACAATACCTCTATTTTTTAGCTTATCTGATCCGAAGGCACAAGTGAGCTTTTCCGATCAAAATTTGTCGGTTGTCGTTGTTGCCTTGTTGTTGTTGTTGGCGTCATTGTAAACTTTTCACATTTTCATCTTCTTCTCAAGAACCACCAGGACTATTTAAACCAAACTTACCACAAAGTATCCTTGGGTAAAGGAGATTTTATTTTGTTCAAACGAAGGGCCACGTCCTCTTCTAAGGGGAGTAACTATGAAATAGTGAAATATTAATGGCATCTTTTATAAAATTATCTTCTCAAGAACCACTAGGCCAGGAAAGATGAAACTCATTTGGTAGCATCCTCAGGAAGTGCAGATTCAAGTTTGTTCAAATCAAGACCCCCAGGGGTATGGTGGGGCCATAATGGTGGGTCAAAGTTTAACATAGGAATACATAGGGAGAATCTTTGAAAATCTTCCTCTCCAGAACCATCAGGCGAAGAGAGATGAAGCTCATGTGAAAGCATCCTCAGGTAGTTCAGATTAAAGTTAACTTTGTTCATATCATAACCCCGGGGATAGGGCTGGGCCACGATGGCAGATCAAAGTTTAACTGGAAATATATAGGTAAAATCTTTAAAAATTTTCTTCTCAAGAACCAGTTGGTCAGGAAAGATGAAACTCATGTGAAAGTATCCTCTGGTAGTGTAGATTTTAGTTTGTTCAAATCATGACCCTGGGGGTTGGATGGGGCCACAATATGGGGTCAAAGTTTAACATAGGAATACATGGGGAAAATCTATAAAATTCTTCTTCTTAAGAACAGCAAAGCCATAATTGGTCATAGTTACTAGTATATGGAAGCATTTTCATAAGGTGTAGATTCAAGTTTGTTCAAATTATGATCCCACTTGAACCCACATTTTTATTTAGATTTTTCAATACTGAACTGATTTTTGCTTTTAGTTTTACATATCAAGTGCTCAGGTGAGCGATATAGCCCCTGGGCCTCTTGTTCTATTTTGTTAAAATAATTATGCTCTTTAATTTCAGAAATTAAACGTTACAGCACTTTCAGTGCATTCGCACTTGACGTGATGAAGGAAGTCTACGTTTTATTTATAAATTGCTTCAGTTTTTGCTCGAAAAAGAAAACTTTACTTTTTAGCTTACCTGTCCGTTGTCTGTCATTGTCGTTTTAAACTTTTCACATTTTCTTCTTCTCAAGAACCACTGGGAATCACTGGGTCAATCTCAATCAAACTTTGTCACAAAGTATTCTTGGGTAAAGGGGATTTAAATTTGTTCAAATAAAGGGTCAAGCCCTTTTTCGAGGGGAGATAATTATGAATTAGTGTACAATTAATGGCAATTTTAAAAATCTTCTTGTTAAGAACCACTGGGCAAGGAAACATGATACTCATGCGAAAATTAAAATTAAACTTAGGAATACATGGTAAAATTCTTTAAAAATCTTCTTCTCAAGAACAGCAAAGCCAAGATTGGTCAAAGTTATATGGAAATATCCTCTGGTAGTGCAGATTTAATTTTCTTCAAATCATGACACCCGGGATTATGGTAGGGCCCCAATGGAGAATCAAAGTTTAACACAGGAAAACATACTAGCAAAAATCTCTAAAAAAAAAAATCCTTCCTCCTTAAGAACAGCAAAGCTGTGATTGTTCATATTTATATGGAAGCATCCTCGGGTAGTGTAGATTCAAGTTTGTTCAAATTATGACCCCTAGCGGTACTACCGGTATATTATGTAAAATGGGACAACAATGCGTGATCAAGGTTTTACGTAGGGATACATAGGAAAAATCGTTAAATTTATTCACAAGAACAACAAAGCCATGATTGATCATCAATATAAACGCGCCAAGAAAGGTAATGTAGATTTTAAAATTTTTTCACATCATGACCAACCAGGAGAATAGAGGAACCATTAATGTAGATAATAGTTATTCAAAGGAATTTAAAGGCTATATCAATAATAGAAATTTTCATCTTAAAAACAGCAAAGTCATTATGTTTATCATTTAAAAGCATCCGTAGGGAGTATAAATATGTTTGTTCACCACCACCCCCTTTATTCCTAAGAGTTATCTCCCGTTGTCGGCGAAACCCTCATTTTTCCCACTTTGTCCTTTGTAAGTTACCCGTTAATATTTTTGATCTTTATACCTTATCGGACACTTTCGATCGGTACCTGTATTGTCAGAGTATAGGGCAACATGAAAAACATAATGAATATATTCATACAGTTTTTATTTTTAAAATACTGACCCATAAATTTTGTAAGATTAGAGAAGGAAAACAGTGCCTTACGCAGGATCCTGCAAAGGGGAATAACTTTTGTAAATGAGAAAGTCTATACTAAACTGATTTAGCTTTTACCTAACCTGAGTTGCTCAGGAGAGTGATGTGGCCCCTTGGCCTTTTGTTATTGTTGTTTTGTGACGGTAAAAATGCATTTTACATTACATTCACTAGTGAAAGTTTGCTCCTCTGAATTTTATTATTGCCCAAAAAGTTCGTGGACAGTGGCGTTTTTGTCAAAATGAAGGGTTCAAGATATCCTCATTGTATACCAAAATATTAGTTATGAAAATCCAAGTCAGAATAGTAAGAATTTTATTGTTTGAACTTAATATTTTTGTAAAAGTCATAGTCATTAAGGGTCGCCGATAGTGCGCACGGACCATGGTTAAAATGTCACAACTTTGAAATAAAGTGATCTGATTGAAATGATTATTTTCTTTTTAAAACGAGTCAGAACTGAATAAATATTTAATACAGTGTATATTCACACTGCTCAACGCGTTATCGGCTACTCGGTTGTTATCGGACACTCGGTTGATAGCAATTTTTGACAGGTTAGTAAATTATTCTAAATAAACTCTGTTAAAATAGAAACAGAGAATATTCATTGTGATTTTTGTAAACAGAAATGAATACGGATACAAAATAAAGCCTCGATACGTACTAGTATAGCATTTGTTAGCCTTTGGAAGGCTTTAAAAGTCAAATTTGTTATGTTTTGCAAGTTTTTCTTCGATTGGCATTGCTGTAAATAGCTTTATTTCTTCAAAATCCTTATTTTTACCTTGCGTTAATGATTGTCCACAAGAAGACTTCCTCAGAATCTTGCGAGTATGGAATTAAAGGGCAAAAATTGCCAGAGTTTAACTTTCAGTATGTTATCGGAAATACGGTTTAATAATGCACTTTGTTATCGGATAACTCGGTTTTGGTTACCGGAAACAACGGTTGTCATAAATTAAGGATAAAGGCAAAGAAACGACAGAAATCCAGACAAAACTATAATTTGCCTCTTTAAGAATATGTAATTTTTCAAAAATGAGTGGTCTTTTTGGCATTTCTCACTGAAATCTCCGTGATCTTGACCTGTTTGAAAAGATGGTATAAGTTTTAAATTTTATTTCAAGGTACCGAGGTCGCCTGCGTGGCGCAGTGGTTAGAGTGTCTGCTCTAGAGTCGCCAAGTAAGGATACGATCCTTACGTCGCCGCTTCGTATCCTACAGTGGGACGTCGCAGTAGGTGCTAGCAAAAAAAGGTCCCTCACTGTTCAATGGCCTTAGGTGCTGAGTAAATGACAAATTTTGAAGCTCTCCGCCGGCAAGTGATGGCGTCTCCACGCATATGACTTGAAAATTCTTAGGAGGGCGTTAAACAGCATACGATCAAGTTGCTGAACGCATGGCGAAGGAACAGTTGCTACCCATTTTTATCGACTTAGGTCACTCGCCGCTGAGTTTCAAACTCACAACCTTTCGAACTCGAATACATTTATCAGTTTGGTATATACATGCAAAACAATTTAAACTCAAGGATGGTTAGATGAATTTCCAAATAGGTAGTTAGACCAAAATATATGACATAAAATTCAAAATTTTGACTTAAAAAAAATTACAAAATCGTAAATACGTATCTCTAGAACATCGGAGGTTGTTTAAAGTACCAAGAAGAAATAAGAACCCCCCCCCCCCCCCGATGAACGGTCACATCCCCCAGCGTGCTCAAATTCAATGTGTAGATAGCGATAATGCTCGGATGAATGGGGGGGGGGGTCTGACATGGATTTTGCATTGCTATTGGGTGTTTATACTGTAGCAAAAAATCTCTGCCACTCTGCCACCTCCCACCCCCCGCCCCCCGCCCTTGTTATTGAAAACGCAAATAACTGTTTGTAGAAAAAGTTAAACATACGAGGAACTGAAGTGAATCAACCAGCACCCCTCCTCCCAAATAGGTATTTTAACGGTTGGAAAATAAGTTATGTATTTTTTTTTTTATTAAAGCGTTTCTTACACAATAAAATTCCAGTCGGCTCCCTTAACTTTTTTTTTGGACCATGCTTTTTGTTAAAGGATAGTCTCTTTAATCTACTACATATCCAAATTACATTGTATAAAAAAAGAATTAAGAATTATTATTTTTCTTTAATGTTGAGAGCTGTCTGATTGACACAAGATCACATGATCAAATATTAAAAAAGTCTTAGCCTATAAACTGAGTGGTTCTATTTCACCGTGCATAACCCCACATATGGGGGTACGGAATGGTGCCATCCGGGGGTGAGGAATTCGAAGCGGAATTTGCAATGTTCGTTGACCTAATTAGCTACAGTGATCGAGATGAAAATGATCCTAAATTCACTTACGGCGGAACACAGTGATATCCCAGCTTACTGTTACCCGTTTCCCAGCTCGGAACTCGTCCTAGAAATACATGAACGCTTCTGCAATATCTGGCAAGAGCATGCGGGAACGCAAATTTGACCGTTTCTTTGTGAAAGTTGGTGCCTTATATATCACTCAGCTTCATTTGATTTATGTGAGGGACTTTTAGATATGATTTTGCTCAAGACTCTCTAATGTTTCGGAGAATTCCACCTCAAGTAAAGGGGACAGACTTCAATAAGTGTGTGGCACTCGGGGGTGAAGATTTTAGTGGAGGCTGGGGGGAAGGAATAAATCTCTAACTAATGGAAATAAATCGTTTCTGTAAAAATTATATTAAATAATAATGTATATACAAGCATTGAATTGCTACAATAAATTTATTAACTCTCTCATAATTTCATTTTTCCCTGAATAAGTGCGTTTTAGCGCATATTTAAACTGAACACCTATTTGTATATTTTGATATAATTTAATTTTAGTTGTAACACGTCATTTGATTGAATAAAAGATTTAATTTATATAGTATCACCTGTCACAATGAGCTACGACAAGAACGTTTATAATACTCCGCTTGACGTTAAAATTTTAAAATTTGCTCAGTTTGAAGCCATTTTTGGAGGAAAAAATTGTCTCTTTGTTTACACTGAAATTATCAGGAATGAAGCTTAATGTAACCCATGTTATACGATACATGTATATACATAAATTGGTCCAAGTTATGGTTTATCGTATATTATAGGTTAAGACAAGATTCATTCCTTAAATATACTTAAGGTATACATATCTTTCTTTTACAGTAAATAGACACTTGAGCAATAGTTAAGAGTACATATTACATATATACTACTTGTTAGTCCTTTATTTATACACTGAATTGACGAGGGATTTTCCATATCATGACAAGGGGCATACGGCGGGTGTGACCGGTCGGCAGGGGATGCTCACTCCTCCATGGTACCTGATCCCACCTCTGATGTTTAGCAGGTCCGTGTTTGCTCTGCTCCTGTTTTGTATTGTTTTATGAACTTTTGATCTGTTTATTATCTCCATATGTTCATGTATATAGAATTGATTTAGAATTATATATACGCGTGTTCATGCAGTGAAGTTAATTAAATATATACTGACTATTGAAAGGAGAAGAGCTAACAAGGCGTTCAGAATACCCATAGCTTCAGATATATAAGAATCATATTCAACTTGTGAAAAGAATTTAGAGTAAATTTTTCATTATTGAAATTAAGGTAAACAAAACCTTTGTAGTTGAGAAAAATTTTCTCGAAAAAAAAATTATTCCAGACCTTCGTGGGGTTCGAACCCCTAGCAATAAAAACATTGAGTATCACCACAGGCTCTTGAGTTCTGGACACTCCTTTCCATTTTTTTTTAAATTGGGATTGACACACTTTTCGAAGTTTTTTCATATATTGGTAGTATACTACGCATTACTTGATACATGTATTGAATATGTAACACTTTTGTTTCTTTAAGCCTTTTTAAATAAATCGTTTTAGACTGATACAGTCGAAAATGATATTACTACACATCTCGTGATGAAAAGTGGAGTGGACTCTTAACTTAATGGACTTTACAATATAAAGTATTTATCGGGAAAAAAATCGAATGTTGTGTCATAAAAATGTATTCTAAAGGATAGTGGGTCTTTGCTCCATGCTTTTGTTAACCAAAAATGTATATTTTACGCAAACTTCCTGTAATAAAATGGAAAAAAGGCCCACTGAAATCGAAAAAATCGTGTTAAAGTATGAGAAAATGACTCTTTTGGCTTCTTAAGTGTACTAGCATGTATGCTATTTTATTGGCAAATAATTTCAATCTTTGTAAGAAATTTTGCAAATTGTGGAGATTCTTAACCCTTTAACCCCCAGAGACGCATTTGGACGCACTTTAATATCACATATATTAAACTGTTGGCGTTTTGTAAATAATTGGGATACAACAAAACAATTGATATTTTAAACTAGAGAAGAAACTGAACATTTTTGCTACATAAAATTTTTCTATGTGATGTTCAGAAATTATCGTAAACTTGAAGTAAAAATTGAATATCCTACCTGGAAGCTGAAAAAGTTACGCATAAATGACTGATTTTAGGCTATCTTCTGTTGGTTTTATCTTAATTACAACACAAAATAAAATAAAAATAAATGCCATAACCCGAAAGTTGAGAACTTTTCCTAGATTTTTATGATGGACGTTAAAAGGTACATGCATCAATTACAGAGATATTTGTTGTTGAATATTGGATCTTTTACGAGTAAAATACACAAAATGCACTATGACGACATTTGACGTTTTACATCTACATGTACAATGAAATTGTTTATGAACGCAATGTAAAACAAATTGATTCTTTTGATACTTGGAACAGATTTATTTGTAAAGAAAAGTTAATGTTCGACATGATCTGAGACATAAACATAAAAAAAATTCAATAGCTTTGGGAGAGAAGTATGTAAATACAGTTTATCATTGAGTCAAATGCTGACTGACGTTTTTCATACTAAATGTTATTCCATTATTTATACACTGAATTTGATCAAGACAAAGAGCACACGGCGGGTGTGACCGGTCAGCAGGGGATACTCACTCCTCCATGGCACCTGATCCCACCTCTGATGCTTCAGAGGTCCGTGTTTGCTCTGCTCCTGTTTTGTATTTTTTAATGGACTTCGATATTGAATTCTGTTCGTTATCTGCATATCCTTCTCCAATCTTCTATGCTGAGTTGTCGTTCTTTCTCTCTCAGAGACTTGAATGTATTAGCCGATGGTAGAGAGTGATCCTTCTCGTGTACATGTATAGTAAAAGTCATTGGTTAGCGCCCCGACTGCCTGCACCCTTTGTTTCAGAAATCCCTGTCGAATTTGTGTAATTCCTACATGCTCTTAGGAAGAATTAATCAAATTATTCAATATTATTCAATATTATCGTTTCCATTTTACATATCATTTCAAATGAACAAATGAAAAAAAAAACATAAGCATATTAATACTTTTCTTTCATCAACATTTTATGGTTTTTTTAGTCCTAATATTTTAAAACACTTTGAAAAGAGAACTGTTTTTTATGAAGGCGACAGGTTATACACATGTACAGTGTATCTCAATTAGCCTTTATTTTTTTTATGAAACAATTGAAATATATCGAAAACATCCATAATTATATTGAAACTAGAGGTACTGTGAGCAATGAGCTCACTAAATAATACCCCCCGACTCCCATATGAATATAATGGCAGTATCCATGTTTTGCTCTGGAAAATTCAAAATATATGTCGGATCAGAAAGTAAAATAGGAGGTGCACAATGGCAATATGTAATAAAGATTCTGTGAAAGTTTCATTAAATTTCCTTCATTGGTATGAGAGGAGTTGCGGATAAGAGAAGGGTACCCCAAAGCGTAACAGACGGACGGACGGACGGACGTCCGGACGGACGGACGGAATTAACGATTACTATAAAGGGGGGGGGGGGGGGGTATGATAATAAGGAGGAATACTACCAGGTTTTAATTTTCTTGTTGATGAGGAACATATTTTTATTTATCTAAACAAATAACATGGAAATGAGGCGATAATAAAAATCGGGAAACCCGTTTGAATTACTAATATTTCTTTTTCTGTTACCATACATACCAGACTGAAGCTAGCAGTCACTAAGCCCGTAGAAGCTAGCAGCCAATAAGGAAATTCATCAAAGAACTGAGAGTACTGAAAGACAGTAATGTTTTTAAAACTTTATTTTAGGTAATTAAGGGTTAATGATTGGATAATTAATGCAAAAATTAATTACATAATAAATCAGACACTCGGAGGCAGTAAGGCTCACCTGAAGAAAAAAAATTTTAAAAACTGAAAAAACTAGAGGTACTGTGAGCAATGAGCTCACTAAATGATACCCCCCGCCTCCCATATGGTTATAACTGATGACAAAGTCCATGGTTTGCCATGGCCGGGAAACCCAAAATATGTGTCAGATCAAAAAGTAAAATAGGAGGTGCACAATGGCAATATGTTATAAAGATTCTGTGAAAGTTTCATTAAATTTCACTCAGTGGTATAAGAGGAGTTGCGGATAAGAGATAGGTACCCTAAAGCGTAACAGACGGACGGACGGACGTACAGACGGACGGACGGACAGACGGACGGACGGAATTAACGATTACTATATACCCTCCCGCTTTTCAAGCGGGGGGTATAATTAGAATCATCTTAGTCCACTTGAATAAACAATCACTAGGAAATGGTTAACTACTTCAAGAAGAATACCTTTTTAACTCTTTCAGGGACCTCAAGAATATGACAGGGCCAATAAGCTAACCTGAAAATTGGTTACTCTAACGATTGTAAACTGAAATATTGCACAAGTGTAAACTACATGATTGTATAAGTTGAAGAATGTTTCGAAAATTATTAACCGGGCAACTTTATGGGTCTATCAGACTATCAATAACCTTTATCAGTAATAAGTGGTGGTGGTGCCACCAAGTGGTTCCAAGAGCATTTTTAATATTACAGGCAGGTATTGTACCCATGATTTATAAAGTGCCCACCATATCGTAACTAGGGCAAGGTAGAAGGGCCCAAGCTAGGACTATTATTTCCTGCTATTAGATCGGGACTATAGTGGTACCACTAGGTGGTGCAGAGTGCGTGGGGCATATTTCAAGCAATCAATTGTCATCAATTATTGGAAACTTGAACAAACTATCACTGGGGATAGATTAAGGGCCTTAGGAAGTATCGAACCCTTGCTAACCTTTCAAACGGTCCACAAAGGGCCAGTAGGTTAACCTGAACGTTAGCTTTTACATTATATCCAGACATGAGGGAACAGCTATTCTTTGAAGTATTCATTTGTCCCCCATTTCTGGGAACCTGAACCATCTATCACTGGGGTTGGGTTAGGGGTATTAGGGGATATTCCTGTCAAGGTTTCAAAGGGTCTCAGGGGCTGGAAAGGGCCAGTTAGCTAACCTGAACTTTGATGTTTTTCATCATTGTATATTATGAAACTGGAAAAGGGCAACTACAGTATTATACGCCTTATCTTTGAAGTGTTGACCAAATGATTACCGGGGCAAGAAAGAGGGGCCCTAAGGCTATTATTTCCCAATTTCAAACTGGGGCTGTAGTGGCACCACCAAGTGGTGCCAAGTGCGTGGGGCATATTTTAAGTAGTCATTTGTCCCCCATTTCTGGGAACCTGAACCATCTATGACTTGGGATGGGTTAAAGGTCTTCTAGGGTATCCCCTGTCAAGGTTTCAAAGGGTCTCAGGGGCTGGAAAAGGCCAGTTTGCTAACCTGAACTTTGTTGTTTTTCATCATTGTATATTATGAAACCGGAAAAGGGCAACAATTATACGCCTTATCTTTGAAGTGTTGACCAAATGATTACCGGGGCAAGAAAGAGGGGCCCTAAGGCTATTATTTCCCACTTTCAAAATGGGGTTGTAGTGGCACCACCAAGTGGTGCCAAGTGCGTGGGGCATATTTTAAGTATTCATTTGTCCCCCATTTCTGGGAACCTGAACCATCTATCACTGGGGATGGGTTAAGGGTCTTCAAGGGTATCCCCTGTCAAGGTTTCAAAGTGTCCCAGGGGCTGGAAAGGGCCAGTTAGCTAACCTGAACTTTGATGTTTTTCATCATTGTTTATTATGAAACCGGAAAAGGGCAACTATTATACGCCTTATCTTTGAAGTGTTGACCAAATGATTACCGGGGCAAGAAAGAGGGGCCCTAAGGCTATTATTTCCCACTTTCAAAATGGGGCTGTAGTGGCACCACCAAGTGGTGCCAAGTGCGTGGGGCATATTTTAAGTATTCATTTGTCCCCCATTTCTGGGAACCTGAACCATCTATCACTGGGGATGGGTTAAGGGTCTTCTAGGGTATCCCCTGTCAAGGTTTCAAAGTGTCCCAGGGGCTGGAAAGGGCCAGTTAGCTAACCTGAACTTTGATGTTTTAAGTATGTCGTGCGTTAATTATACACCCACCCAGCCCATTCACACACACACCTAAAAGCGGGAGGGTAAATTGTGATCCGGATGTCCATACGCCTGTCTGTCTGTTCAGAAAATTGTAATGGATTTAATTGCATGGTTACCATATTCCAACCTCAGATTGTTGCAAAATTGGACTAGGCAGGAATAAATCATCATCATCTTTATCAAAACAACAAGAAACACACTAGAAGTTAGATTAAAAACTATATAGAACAAGATATGTTCTTAAGTTTGACCCAAAGAAAAGCACTGACTCCGATTATAGGAACATCTTTGTAATGACATTATTATATGCTATTGTTCACTGTAATTAACTAGAGGTACTGTAAGCAATGAGCTCGTTAAATGATACCCCCGTCTCTCATATGAATATAAAGGCAAAGTCAATGCTTTGCCATGGGAAACCCAAAATATGTGTCGGATCACAAAGTAAAACAAGATGTGTTTGTGAAACTCTGATGCCCCCGTATGGCAACATAGCAAAGATTAAACTTTTCTTAAATGCAAATTTAATATATTGGTACCAAAAGTAGGATAGTCTCACTAAAAATACAATTGTGGACGTAGGCCAAGATTAAAGTTTTTCATATGTAGGTAAATCCTCTAGGTCAAGATCATTGATATCCAATGAAAGGTCTTGCCACAAAAAATACATATGTAAAGTATGGAAACCCTAGTCCTGACCGTTCAGAAATTATTGGGAATGTTAATAATTTTAAAAAGTAGGTCAAACTCCAAAGTCAAAGGTCTTGCTATCAAATGAAAGGTCTTGTCACAAGGATTAAATATGTAAAGTATGAAAGCACTAGGTCTAACTATGGAACGCCATGGCTGCCTTATGTTAGATGATTATATTATATGCTGTGCTTCTTATATTATATGCTGTGGATTTGTAATTATATGCTGTGGTTCTTTTATTATATGCTGTGGGTTTATAATTATATGCTGTGGATCTATTATTATATGCTGTGGGTCTATAATTATATGCAGTGGTTTTGTAATTATATGCTGTGGATCTATTATTATATGCTGTGGGTCTATAATTATATGCTGTGGTTTTATAATTATATGCTGTGGGTTTATAATTATATGCTGTGGGTCTATAATTATATGCTGTGGGTCCATTATTATATGCTGTAGTTTCATTATTATATGCTGTGGGTTCATAATTATGTGGGTTCATAATTATATGCTGTGGGTCTATAATTATATGCTGTGGATCTATTATTATATGCTGTCGTTCTTTTATTATATGCTGTGGTTTCATTATTATATGCTGTGGGTTCATAATTATATGCTGTGGGTGTATTGTTTCATATTCTGTCGGTTTATTAGAAACAAGCTATTCAAATCTGGACTTCTGGTTTTTTTTAGTTTACTTGCTCAAAAAATGGCGGCAACTGCACCAGGCCTAACCGAAATAGGAATGAGAGAGTGGAGTGCTGAATAGGAAGGCATTACCTGATTGGTTTAAATGAGGTACATGTATACCGGTATTTAAGTTTTTTTAATTTTTTAAAAGTAAAAATATTAATGTTTTAAATAAATGAGTGAATGTATGAATATTATAGAAATATAGAAATACCAGGGGAGACTAGAGGAGCGGAGGTGGATTTTTTTTTTTTTTGCAGTGTTATTTACTGGCGGTTACTATAAGTTAATTTTTAATTTTAAACAACTGCAGTTTTGACATATAAATTCCAAGGGACCCTATTTTTTTTTTGGGGGGGGGGGGG
>PRKT01000035.1:200225-220246 GCA_003671525.1 Saccostrea glomerata | reverse complement strand
GGGGGGGGGGGGGGGGGGGGACTAGCATTGATCTATGTAGCATTTAACACATACATAAAAGTCTAGCATCTTATTTAGCAGACGCTGAAAAAAATTCTAAAACTGAAAATATTTCTAAAATTGTAAACTATATTTCTTTGGTTTGAACATTTTTTTAACCGTCAAATATTATATAATACGGCAATATAAATGCATGCATGTTATCATTTCGTTTATTCGGGGGGTGGGGGTGTACTATACACACGAGGAAAATTATAGACTAGGAATATTTTTTTCGAAATTATTGAATATGTAGATCTAGTATTCCGCCTTGATTTTATTTCTGTTACATGCATTGTGTTTCAACTTTAAGTTACTGTAAAGTTTGGTCATTTCAAGTTTACATATTTTATTATACAATTATTTAATGCCTGAGCAGTCAATAGACCAGAATATTTTTCCCAAGGTGCAGGGTTTTATTACCTAATTTTTTCCGTATTAAGTGTTCACGATTGTATATTCAGTACAGAAGGTTCCCGTACCATATTGTAAATGTATACCTAGATATGGTGCATCTGTAATATTAATTAAAGATTATTTATATAGATATTGTTTACATTCCTCTCGAAAAATTTTCACTCTTATGGAATCACCACCATTTCCCGGTGGAGAGGGACCTTTTTCGTGCCAGCAGAGCACCTACTGCTACACGGGACCTCGGTTTATAGGTCTCGCCGAAGGATCGGTCTCAGCGTCAGTGTATTAATTAAAGTAACTCTCATTAAATAAGATACCCGACCATTGAAATCATACAATTTTTAAAACCAATGTCGAAAGATCAAATAAGATGATTATCTACCAGGTCTGTGCATTGTTACAATCAACTAAATTCGAAGCCCGGATCGTTTTCTTTTTTTCGAAATACGTTACCGGTCAATAGAACGTGCAGTCTATTGACCGGTCAATAGAACGCGCTGTCTATTGACCGGTCAATAGATCGGTTTGAAAAGATATGAAAAACTGAAAACACATACAGAATAGATGAAAATATTAAATCTCTAATAAAACAACAAAATTCACTTGATTAGGTAATAATTGTATTTAGATTACAAATCTTGGCATATTAATTGCGTGGACCATGAGGTCCACGCAGTAAATATATAAGCGAGGTTAAACCGAATGCCCTGGGCATACGCCAGGCTACGCATGCGCGAGGATTTAGAGAGTTCCAATCGGCAATCCTCGGCTGAATCCGCTACACTCATCGCAACTTCTCGGGTCTCTCCGACTAGCTTTCCGACCTCTGACGGAAAGACCCGGGATGATGCGATTGAGAGTTCATTGGCAGACTTATACAAATACTTTTATATCCAAACGAAACATTGATTCTATGGCACAAGCATTTTAGAAAATAGTAAGAACTTGCAGTATATAGATAACTTGACAACTTGAATGAATAATTTCATTCAACGACTAGTTCTAGGTTTTTAAAATGTAGAACAAGTCTTCACCGGCATTATTTTTGTGCATTAAGTCTCGCAAAATAATTTGATATACAGGAATCCGAATACAGCTTCATACAAGCCTGTACATGTAGCAACGGTTTTCCAAGTAGGGGATGGGGTGGGGGGTGGCTCAGGAAAAAATTGCATGCTACAGAAAGGGGAAAAAAATTGCGTAATACAGAGCTGTGCTTCACATGTACACATGTACCATCAGATCCAATTTTCCAATGTTAGATTGTAGGGCTGGGTATTGGCAAGAAATTTCGTATTGCGATATATTGCGATATTTATAACTGTATTGCGATATGTATTGCAATATTTTCAACATAATAAAAATGGCATTCTCTCATTATATTAACTTCAATTTACATGCAGATTGAACATAACTATGAGAAATAACCAAAGGGGAAAATTATCAAGTTTATTTAATTAAACATATGCTGAAATACACCCATACAAAAGCTTCTGTCTTAATGTTTTGCTTAATCACCAACCTTTCTGACAACTTTTCTTAATATTAAATGATAGAATTCCTGAGTCAAAACATTTTCCCGGTATATCGGTATTACAAAAACGTATTGCAATACGATATTCTTTGACACTGTATTGCAATATACCGAAATATCGATATTTTTGCCCAGCACTATTAGATTGCTTAAATCTAGAATACTAGTATATGCAAAGTCCCAGCTATTATGGGTTATACATGTATGTACCAAAATAGCCCGAATTTAAAATAACAAAACTCTATGCCAGTCGGAGATAAAAGAAAACAAAAAAAAAACAACAATTTTGCTATGAAAATACTATCAGTCATAGAAGGCAAATCATTGATTAAAATGTTAACGAACCTACAAGAATATCCAATAAAGTTTTCTTGAATTGAATTTCAGTTAGATACACATGCATAATCATGGTCCACGTATTGTAGTCCTTTTTTTAAAGGACAGCAACTTGTTTAATCCTATAAATGATTCACAATTTGAGTATTTTAACCTTGTGTATTGTACATTTATAGCGTGATGTTCTAAAATTGGATTCACAACTTTTCATGTCTTCGTATGCAAAGTGAAAGTAGAACGAGTATATGTAATACATGCATATCCTTTCGTATTTAATGATGTCCTTGTTGAAATAATTACATAAATGTTGTAAAAAGAGTATGATCTACTAGATGTTTTGATTAAATTACGTTTTTCACTAGTATTTTACCTGTATTATGCAAGCACATGTTGTAAACTGCTTGATCCGCGCATCTGATATTTATGCGCTGACAGATTTTTCCATTACTTAGAGCTTTAAGGTAATTAATTAATTATGTTTTATGATACATTAATGTATGTTATTATTTTTTTTCATATTCTATACTTGTTAAAGTAATTTTAAATAGACGGGAACTATTTTCCGTTGTATTTTCCTTTGGAATTCCGTTGCTTTCCAGCGGATTCCGTTATGATTTAGACTGGCATTGCCTGTCTTTACCGTACGCAGGAAAATATCGGATATCAGACAGGCAGGCCAGTCTAGTTATAATTTGGAACGGTGTCATATAGTGAGACTTCCGCCATAGTGAGACTTCCCCCCGGAAGTCTGGCTATGTAGTGAGTCTTCCCCCTGGGAGGAAATATAGTGAGACTTCCCCCCATAATGACCATAGTGAGTCTTCCCCCTTCGGTTTGGATTTTATATACATTGACATAATTAAATATTTATTATTTAAATGATATTTTGTACATGATTTTGTATAGCATTAGTATATCACATACGTCCTTGCAGTTTATTATTGATCATGTTGTGAATTTGTTAATATTTTTCTAAAACTGTGTAACACATATGTAGCTTAAACTTAATAAACTTTCCATGTAGGGAGGGCGAAATAAGTTTTGAGAACTTGTGCCCAATCCCATTGTATATGTATATTACAATAAAATATGTTCAATACAATTAAATATTTATTGTATGCTTTAGGGACCTTTTAACTTTTATAAATTTTATGAAGTATTTTTAGGATTTGTATTTCATTTTGAAATTAAATTTGCGTGATATTAATGAAATTACATCACTATAAAATCAAATAAGATGGATTTGAGTTCTAATACACTTTAAATCAAATTCTGACTGTCATGCATATTTTAGCAAAGGCACCGGATGCATGGATTGGGCTTACCCCCCCCCCTCCGCCCCTTTTTTTTTTTAAATTTATGACCGGAAAAATTGCATGAAAATGTGTGCATTCCCTGCTCATCCCACCCATACATCAATTCATACAATTATTTTTTTCATTTGGGTCGTGTTTTAAAAATTATTTATTTAAAGATATTTTATTAAACTGGGTTTGGACGATTGGATGTTTGAATACACGTAAAAAAAAATGCGTAAAATTAAAAAAAATATATACTTTCTCGAAAATACGGATATATGTGATA
Source organism: Saccostrea glomerata (assembly GCA_003671525.1). NCBI lineage: Eukaryota > Metazoa > Mollusca > Bivalvia > Ostreida > Ostreidae > Saccostrea > Saccostrea glomerata. The sequence goes on along the minus strand of PRKT01000035.1, from coordinate 216,336 downwards.
TTTATTATGAAAAGACCTTTGTATGAATATGAAGCTTTGAAAGTCATCCACTACACCCTCCACCCCCACGAGATAGAGTATTCACTTTTGGTAAATGAGTTCCGCGTTTTTTGTTTTTTTTTTTAATGTCCCGTAAACGAAGTTTCGGGGTATATAGTTTTTGTCGTATCCGTCTGTCTCTCTATCTGTCTCTCTGTTTGTCCTTGACCTTGGAGTTTGATCTTTCCAAAAATAAACCCTACTTTGGGTACCAATATATTAACTTTGCATCTAAGAAAAGTTTAATCTTCACTATGTTGCCATACGGGGGAATCAGTGTTTCACAAACACATTTTGTTTTTTTTTGTTTTTTTTTTGGCTTGTCAAGAAATTTTTGGGTTGGTATTTTTTTTTTTGACTGGGGTGGAGCTTCCTTGAAAAAAATTAAGGATCCGCGCCTGATATGTATCATTCTTTAATTTAAAATAATCAAATTACAAGTGGAATTTAGAAAACCCTTTCCCATCTGCATGTTGATTTAAACATATAGATGGACTTACCTCGATGTAAAGAAATCTGATGAAGCAGGTGACTTTGCACAATGGAAAAAAATGTCAATTCAATAAAAGTTGCGGATCTTATGTATTCCACGTCCCCAGCCTTTTGCACCTGAAATCCAATTTAACACGTTTACAAATGTTTGCTTACGTAATAAAACAGGATGGCTGTCATGCATTCATAAACATGTACATGTGAACACGATACATATACCCGTACATGTATATGTAGTGGATAGTTGACACAGAAATCAATTGTATGTTATATATATGCTTCATTACATGTAAATATATTTGTCAGCATTTATAAATCCATATTTGTTTATTTTTGTTACCAAAAACTTGTTAAAGTTCAATTTATTCACCCAAACCAGAATATTGGTACATGTAGTACATTTCATACAAACTGGTTAGAGGTACATGCATACACCTACATGTAAAGACTTGTACAACTTGTTCTTACAAAGTATGAGATGAAACTCGTTTACTCTTCAAACGTTCAAAATATAATTTCTTTGGACAAAACATGAATGAAATTGTACAAAAAGCATTGAAATAAAAATTTCTTCTTGATAACGTAATGACATGGATATACTGGATTTCCCTGTTTTGACGGAAAATCTAACTTGTATGTGAGTATGTAGCCAAGCATTATTATACTCACTGGGGTATCTGCAATAAAAACTCGAAAAACGTCAACTATACCAAGTACATCCTGTGCATGTAGTTAATAGGCCTTCATTTCATAGCCAGCACCCCATCCAACCCCCTCCGAAATATGTACGCATGGGAAGCCCCCCCCCCCACCCGGAGAATTCAATTTTACCTTTTCCCTTCTTTTTTAGTTTCAAGAAATCGCAAAACTCGATGTAATGTTGTTTGATATATTGATAAATAGGAAGTTTCTAATTTGATTTTGAAGTATCGAAAATTGAGTTCAGTTGGGGACGGCGGAATTGTCTATGACAGGTGGCCGAAAGACAACTCACCGAACGACAACTCGCCGGCACTTTTTTCACCGACACTATAAAACTCGCCGATTCGACAAGTCACCGAAAGAAGGGGCATGGACAGACACATCATCCACTGAATATATAAAACATCTAAATTTAACAAATATTTAAAGAAAATTGTGTATGTGAATAAACGATTTAATCATTTTCAAATTCATTTTCAAATCTTTTTTTCCCATTAAATCAATAACTTCACCCAATATTGCCGATCTATGACCTTGCTCAGATTCACGAGAAGCAATCTGTATGCGCTGGACCAACAATGATGGATATACAAAAAAGACAAAGAAATACGTGTTTTTTAAATTACATCTTTGATTATGTTTTTTATATCTGAATACTTTACACGACATCTATTCACCTAACAATTATTATAAAAACATTGTCCGTGAATTTCTACTCACCGACACTATTGTCGGTGAATTGTCTATTCCGCGAATTTTACTTTTGTCGGTGACCTGTCTTTCGGTGAGTTGTCTGGCACCGAGAAAGGGTCCCGAATTTTCTATTTCATTTAATGTTGCCGGTTCCGTCGTTTTGCTGGTACGTCAAATATTTAATTCGTCAAAAAAAGTCTGTTAAACGTCAGATATTTCGCAGTTGCATTTCACTTATGAAATTAAAAGAAAATTTATCATATTACATACTCGTTCTAAAAAGTGAAATATAGCATTTTCGGATTCAAGTTCAGTTTATTCACCCAGACCAATCTACATGTATTGGTACATGGGGTTTTTCGCATAAATAAAATACATGAATATACATTATAATATACAATATATACGGTCTGGTCAGAGGTTCATTACAATATAGAAAACATGACAGAAGATTAAGGGTAAAAAATAAGAGTGTGAAAACCTATCAAGGACAGACAGCAGCATAATTTTTTTTTTTTGATAAACATATAGTTTTTCAGCATTTTTTCGTTTGAAGTTACATAATTTCATGAATTTAATAACATTTGGTCTATGAGAATAATAATTGCCCAAGTAATTCTTTCTCACATTAGCTAAGGTTTTACATTCTTAGATATAATGAAATTCATCAGTCTGCAATTTGAGTGTTTTACAAACGAAAGTGTACAGATTCTATCACACACTCGGTAAATGGTGATTTGTGATGCGAAATTTCATAAATATTGTTCTAAATTTCGAAGATAACTTATTGATATAATTTTCAAATCCAAAATTTTGTTTAAATATTCTGTGTAAGTTTTTCGTTTTGAAGAATTCTCCCCTAATATATTTAACACCTCTTTCCCTATTTTAGATCAAATTAATTCAAATTGCTTTTATACGCATTGTTTCTTGTATCTATATAATTTTTTATAGCACTTAAAACAGACTATGTTTATACACTTATAATTACGCATATACCGAAGGAAAAAAATGAAAACTAGCGGACGCCGACAATTTAATTAGACTTAATTAGAAGTAAATAATAAGCTGCTTCCCTATGCACGATACTTTGTGATCTTAAAATCATTCAATTATGTTCTCCTAATTAACTCCTTGTTGCCTAAGCTTAATGAAAAGGATTCTTTGCTGGTCACTTTCCCCATAAACCTGCAAGAGACAAGAGATGGCGGAGAAAAGAAAGAAAGGTAGGATATTTACATAGTTCATTCTATTCGGTTTTTGCTGGCGGATATTATGTTTGTTTTTTCTTTATCTGGAAAGTGTATAACTTAGTTTGAAGAATTTAACTACACATAAATTGTTTATTGAATACTTACTTTAATATCGACATTTACACGTAAGTGGAATATGCCCACGAAAATATATATTTTGTCAAATATTTACATCAAAGCGGAGAATTACCAAGGCTGTTCATCGAAAGACCAAATAAAATAAGAGAGTTACCTCGCTTGCCCCCATATGCATTGTCTTTCACGAATATACTCATTTCTATAAATTTATACTTTCATACAAAACCACTTGGAGGGAGGGGGGAGGGGAGGTGGTACTTTATTTATTTTTCATTGCAGCCCGGAGGACCGGGCTGCTCTATACATATAAGTTTAAGTGTTGGTGTAGGGTGCAAGACGTTTCGGGACCACGACGTTTCGGGACCTGACTAATACGACGTTTCGGGACTAGCGACAAGACGATTCGGGACTTGGGTTAATTTTTTTCGGGATCTCAACGAATTATTTTATTACGATGATATGTCATAAAGATATACTTATAGGGATTTTTTTTATAACAGACGAGGAAGAATAAATCTTTACAATATTCATTACTATTTCTTATCATTTTTTTTTTAATTAGTTATTTTTTCTTGTGTGGAGATGGGGGGGGGGGGGACAAAATTGAATCTTCTCAGGTTGATGATATATATTTTAAAATCAATATTCAAAAGACCTCCAGCTACCGTCAAATTTATCTTTAAAACATGTCAGTAAATTGTTAAAACAACAACTAGGATCAGGCACACATATCCGAATGCGGGTGGGTACGACCCGATTCCTTGTTCGACCCGCGTGGTTTCGACCCCTTTCCTTGTTCGACCCGCGTGGTTTTGACCCGAGTGGTTTCGTTCCGAAGCAATATTAATTATAACAATTTCGATAGTTTAAAAACATTTTTAGGGGGTTTATTCAAAATATTCAGATTTTTTTTAACCGATCGTGACTGTTTATTATAAAAAATATTTCTAAAAAATTATGTTTAGTTAAACCATTTATTATACATTTATAGACAATTAATTCGTATATTATCTCACAAAGAGCTGATTACTTTTTAAGGAAAAATGTTCAAATAAAAATTATGTATTTCAAATGATCGAAATTAATTGCATCCTTGTCTTATAAACAATCTCAAGTTTACTTTTGACTTCAATGTTGACAACCAATAATTGACACGTATCCCTCCCTGAAGCCATACAGCTACCGTGTAACCATGTGTATACCTAAGGTATACACCATACCTTATAGTGTGAACCCCTCTATTTACCTGTATGTATATAATTATAAGTAGGTCGAAACCACTTGGGTCGTTACCACGCGGGTCGAACACGGAATCGGGTCGTAACCACTCGACACCCACATATCCCAACTGATACCCTACATACGGAGGTGCGTACATGTATAAAGATGCCGCCTGTAATGGGAACTAAAAAGATTGTGGTTTCTTTTGAAATTATTTTAAGAAAATAAAAATCTAAAAAATATGGGGGAAATATCGTTTGTTTATTGGTATATGAAATAATTCAGAATCAAACAATATTTAGATATCATCAAAATTTCAACAAAATATAAAGGTTTTCAAAATGTTATCTTGATTTTGTCTATTTTTTCCTAAACGGTTTCAAATATTTTTTTTCTCGAAAAGTTCAAGCATAGTATTGTAAGATTCTTCTCTGGAAATGTTACGAAAAAATATTTTTAAAGTTTCCAAAACATTGTAAATAAACATATTTTACTAATGTTGCGAGACATTTTCCCTAGATTTAAAAAAAAAATACCATGCTTTAAAAAAAGTATTAAATGGTATAAACAACATGATTTCATTTGATATCCTTTCAAATAGTGTCTTTAAAACATTTCAAATTTCATCATAGCTCTATCTATTTAATGTGGCTAGGTGGAAATTTGAATTTTAAGTTGACCTGTTATCGTAGTCTTTTTTTAAAATCTGGAATCAGTCTTTAAAAAAGACTTTTAGAACCGCGAACATACATGTAACATGAAAAATTTAATATTTGCAAGTTAAATGATATTTAGTATTTATTTACAGTTTGTCATGTACCTTATTATGTAAGACCATTTAATATTACGCAATGGTCGGGTGTATAAGAAGATCGATAATTTAGTTTCATTGAGGTTTGTAGTCTGTGTATACACAGCAAACATAAATTCAAACATCCATATCATTGTAGACAAATTAACAATTTTGATAGTACAATAATATATAGCGGGAATATTTGTTACTTTCGAGCGATTAACTTTTGTCCTTATTAAAATAAATGAATAGAATCGATTACTCTCATTATTTTTCTTAAGCCATCGAGTACTTTGCATAGACGAAGAAAATATCTAACTTTGAAATGTTAAGATGAAAAATATGTTAAACGTGCTTATATTTGAAAATTAGTAAGTTTGGTTTATTTCAATGACAGGCCAAATCGCTCATACATGTATGTTGCATACATGGTATAAACACATCATGCTTTCACTAAAATTTACTTTACAAGCTGTTCTTTGGAGTTATATATTTGAAGTGTCAAATAAGTGCTGCTTTTCTTTCCCATTTCTTTTTTTTTTTCATTCTCTGCTTAACGTATACATGGATGTGTAGGAATTTTATAGCTTAAATTATAACCTTTCTCCTACCCATAACATTTTGTATAAATTTATTTTTATGATTTTGTTGCATATACACGTATAACCTGATATAATAATAAATTTAATACATCGATGTTTAAAAAGTTCAACATGGAATATTTCAGATTCTGAATCAAAACAACTACCTGTAAAACGTAAAAGTTTAATGCACATGTGCTAGCTTGAGCCTTTGTAAATTCTGTAAACAAATATATGAAATCAAATACCTAAAATTATTATTGAAAAAAGGAGAGAAAGAAAGTCTTAGAACGAAAAACACAATGTCCGTGGTCTTCACACAGCAGTTACAATTGTCTCCTTTAATTCTACAAACTCTCGTATCAAACATGTCAAACACTATAATAAATAAATCAAATTCATATTTCCAAAAATATTTTTAAATTAAATTTATGTCAAATTTCAACCAAATACTTTATAAAGGTAATATATTAAATACTGTAATAAGAAATTAAAGACAACACCGCGGGCGTTTGATTTTCTCGGCAGGCGTGCTCCATGCCGTATGCAAACTTTAAAACTAATAAAAACTTCAATCTGTGCTTTTTAAATTATAAATTGTGTATAAAACTAAGAAATGATACATGTATAAGCTTAAAAACACAAGTAAACAAGTTTTATTTCATTTCCTTAACAAAATATTTAGAAGTCCCGAAACGTCTTAGCCCAAGTCCCGAAACGTGTTAACCCAAGTCCCGAAACGTGTTGTTAGGTCCCGAAACGTCGGGGTCCCGAAACATCGCGGTCCCGAAACATCCAGAATTCTTGGTGTATGGGGATTGGGGCGGGAGTAGTTAATCAGAATTAAAGGTTTTCTAAACATTGAAAAGATTGTTAATCAGATTGTTCTTTCCCTTATAAATTAGGAGATACATAATATATTTACTTCCATGAAGTGAATTTGTAAAAATATATATGTTTTTCATATTTAATATATAAAGTTGCTTATCATTTACTATGGAAAAAATGACAGGTCCCTTTTTTTAGAACATCGAATTTTACTTCTCGCATAAAAACGTACTCTGCACAGTTCGGAAATTGAAAATCAAAATACATTTTTGAATATAGTTGATGCATGTGTCTAATTCCAATTTATATTTTATACAGCCAACATTTACTTTAGGAATTGATCAAGTTTAAAATGGTACCGTTTTTGTTTGATTTTTTATCCGACTATGAGTTTTCAAAATATTCGCCGCTATCGTTTCCATCAATTAGACGCATGACTTTTCACACATATCAAAGCGGTTTGATGATCAAGACTTATTTCCATTGTTTACTTTATATACTAGTCTTCCCCGGCGACAATTGATGGTTACATCAATGTTCTCTTGTTACTTCATTATTTTACATGTACTTCAATCACCACTGTGTTTTTATACTCCGAATCGTATTAACAGTATACTCATGCAATTAAATTGAAAAGAAGGAGTTAGGATTTCTACATGGAATTCATTTTTTAAAGCGTTAAATATTGCACATCAGTTGTTAAAGTTAAATAGATTGAAACGTTTTTTTTCCCAAATTATGAAAATAAAATTGTGAGGTCGGTCTTTAAAAAAAACGCCGAAAAAGTGGTCCAAAATACTGGAAAATGCACTATATTATATTTAGAGCCATTTAAAACAATTTTTCTCGGGGAGACCCCCGAACCCCCACCAATGGTACATGTACTGTATAGGAATACGTCCCCCTTCCCCTTCGGCCCTTTGCCCCCCCCCCCATAAACTTATGGATTCGTCACTGTAAATTGTTGTAAGCCTTCTAAAGTCCCTGTAGTTATTACACGTACAATCGATCGTGTTATTTTAACAAATCGCACTGGGCAGTTTGTGCTCCTCTTTTGAGAGATGATTACTTGTATACCTGTAGTAGATTTGAAAGGCTTTTTTAACCCTCATTTTATATTTCATAGTTTTCTTAGATCCATCTTTACTTACTGATGCATTTCAGTCACCGTGGCCCTCAGTTATCTTTCAATTGAATTATTTTATTAAATAATTGGCATATCATTTTACAAAGAAATTCTATGTCATGTTTTCTTAAAGATTACTAATGAATTAATCCTTTTTCGGATAAAAATAAAATGAGAAAAATTAAAAAATAAAAGTAAAAATAAGACAAACAAAATGTTTTCAAAACTGAGTCTAAGTTCCCCCTTGATTGTCTTTGCACGTATCCATTGTCTTTATAAAGAAGATTCCGATTAAAATCATTATATATTTCTTAAATTCGAATTTGGATAGATTACCCAGTTCAATTATATTGAAAAACTCAGACATGTGTACATATCTTGTGTATATATTGTATATTCTATGTTAATTGCGCGGGCTTTGGGGGCAGACTAATCAATTACACATCACTTACGGGATAATGGCAATTCTCAAGATCGGGCACCTTTTGTTTTATTTATTCTTTTTGAAGATTAATGATAAATATAAAGCTCAGAGAATTATAAATTCTTTATCTGGAAAATTTTGTTAATCAAATATTAAAAATCAAACTATAACACCAGAGCTGAAAAAAGTTTCCATATTTATTTTATAGCATTTTGACCGATATCCTCGATTTTTTTTTCAGATTGACTCATTATTTATTCTGTATTAGTAAAATTAAAAAATAATAGAGAGAATAATTATGTAATAACATGCGTATAATTATTTAATGATTTTTTTTATTGATTCCAAACATGATCCCTACCTGGTCACTCAACTGTATTATGTACATCTATGTATTATTTTTTTTTGTGGGGGGGGGGGGGATATTTCGAAGGAGTAATAAATGCACAAAGGTCTCATATTTCAAAACCAACAAAAAAAAAAAATCAATGGTGCAATCCGTATAGTGGTCTTCTCCAAGGTTTTCCAGTTACTCAACTCAAGTATCTAAGTGTATATCAGAACAGAATGTACAAGTATCTGTTAACTTCAAAACAAGAACATAATTATTTTTGCCGGTGTACCTCAGAGTTCTGTTTTTGGACCACTATTAGTTTTCATCTATATACACTGTAAATGATGTTGAAAATATGATTTCAATGTTTAGTTAGATTGCATGCAGTTGTTATCTATTTTAACGATCATCATAGATTATAGATCATGTTGAATACAAATATTTAATTGAATTATGGGTAACCGTTATACATATAATTACACATTTTGGAAATCTGGTCAAACAACGCATCCAGGAAAAAGGTCGTACATGTATATTTCGGTATGAAAGACATTTCCAATTGTGGGATTTTTAGCCCATACTCCAATCAACTATCCCACCTTTCTCCCATGGGAGAAAAATGTCAGATGTGCTATTCTCCCATTGGGATTTTTTCTCCCACATTTAATCAAATGGGATGAATCACATGCACGGATATTGACAATGAGTCATTCTCTATCCTACATTGTTTAACATGTGATAAATCACAAGATTAAGATGAGTGGGATATCATTCTCAAAATCTATGGGATAAATTCATTCGTTAACATAAAATTGGGTGTTTAAATAAACAATGTATGGGAAAAATATCTCATTGTCAATATCCGTGGAATTAATCCCCTAGCTTTGAAAAAATTCATGTGAGAAAAAAAAAATCCCATTTGGAGAAAATATCTTATCTGACACCTTTTCTTCTTTGGGAGAAAGGTGGTATTGTTGTTAAGACAAAAAAATCACTCCATTTTCCCATGGGATTCTGACTCTCAAGTCTTCATATCCTTAAAAATAGACGTGTTTGTGAGTTCAACATTACACCATCTTATACTGCAAAGAAATCCCACCAAGTGCTATAAACGTCTTTTTGGATATCAAAATAAGAATTGTAGTATGTCGTATCCGGAGTTAAATACCACACTATTAACAGGGCATCCCATTTTTTGTGTGTAGAGAATAAAAAAATAATTTGAAACTGATCAGGACACTTAAAATATTGAAAAATGAATATTCTGTTCATATTCACACGGAAATGGTACTAGTACCTGAATATTTCATTATTATTGCTATCCGTTTTTGTCCGGCGTCGTGCGTCGTCAGTCTTGCGCCGTGCGTTATAACATTTGAACATTTTCAGCATCTTCTCTTCAACCGCTCAACCAATTTTGACACAAAGCATATTTGGGTAAAGGGAAACAATATGAATTTCATGGTCCCCCCCCCTCTGGGACTTGAGGGGTGGGGCCAAAACCACTAACATTAATACAATCTTTAAAAACCTTCTTCTATACTCCTGGACATCAAGCGATCAAACTCTTTGCATGATTGTAATAAGCATTGAGTCCTCTACCAAAATTGTGAAACTCATGACCCCAAGGTCAGGGGTTTTAGTGCTAGGGCGGGGCTCTATTGGTTAGATCTATATAGTGGAAATGCATTAAGGTAATTCCACCCTCCTATGATGTCATAGGTTTTTGCAAAAACTGTAATTAGTTTGAATTCATACCTTATAGAAAAAGATCTCTTGGAAGAATGCTTTACAATAGGTGTAATGATAAATATTGTTTAGTTAAAGAATTTTAAAAATGCATATTTTCTATATTTAATCAATTATTCAATCTTTAAAAAATGTTTACAAGGGCAATAACTCCTTCTAAGGTCTCTTCATTCAGGCATTTGCTTTTCTGTAAAATAGTTTACCTGATATTCACAATTCAAAAGTATCTTTTAAGTAGGAAGTATTTAGGAACACTCGGCATCATAATTATGCATTTTAACCAGTTTTTACATATTTTTCTCAATACTGTTTACAAAAAATGTACAATTTTTTATGTTGACATACACTTCTGTTTATCTATGTTTCGCATCTTAAATAATATGGTGACCTATACATTTTTTGCAATAAATGGAAAGTTTAAAGCATATTGAATGAAAATAAATGCAGTTTTTGTACTTTGAACCTATAAAATTGTGAGGGTGGAAATTCCTTAAATCTTTGAAAATCTTCTTCTCTGCTCCTGGGCATTAAATAAACTAAACAAGTACATAGTTATGTTGATTAGACTGCCTCTTTCAAAACTGTGAATTTTATGACCCCCGGGTCAGGTGTTCTGGTGTTAGAGCGGGTCTCTGTTGATTATGTAGTAAAAATGCATTTACTCTTTGAAAATCTTCTCTGCTCCCGGGTATAAAACAAACAAACTATTTCATAGTTATAATGAGCGAGAATGCCTCTTCCGAAATTGTGAATTTTATGGCCCCTGGGTCAGGAGTTTTGGTGTTTGTGCGGGGCCCAAGTGATTATATAGTGAAAGTGCAATAATTCTTTTAAAATATCTTTCTCTCTGCTCCTGGGTATCAAATAAACTAATTAAGTACATGATTATGTCGAATAAGACTGCCTCTCCCAAAATTGTGAATTTCATGGCCCCAGGGTAAGGGGTTCTGGTGTTAGGGTGGGGATCTATTGATTATATAGTGAAAATGCATTTAATTCTTTGGAAATTCTTTTCCTTTGCTCTTGGGTAATATACCAATGATCTAGGTACATATATATTATAAAGAAACTGGGGACAGGTGCCTCTTCCAAAATGGTTCATTTCAGGGCCCCTGGGTTAGGGTTAGGGGTACGGCACGAGGGGGGGGGGGGCAATTCTAGTAGTCTGAAAATAAAGTAATGCTTTGAAATCTGCTCTTTGGTTTTAATCATCCATTTATGATGAAATAAAATTTAAAACTTATGATAAAATTTCCAAGATTTTGAAATATGTGGTCCCAGGGTCAGTGGTTCCTGTGGGGGTGGGGTGCACAATTGGTGGTTATAATGTGGAAACGCATTTCCTCATCGTTACAGTAACTCTGATCTACCTCTGGGTATTAAGTAAGCAAAGTAAGCATGCTAAGTGTATAGTTATGATAAATAATGGTGCTTCTTTCAAAGTTGTGAATTTCATGGCTTTTGGGTTTTTTTGAAACACAAACCAAATTCAATAGTTGGAAAGTTGTTACATGATACTCAGGTGAACTATAAGGCCCGTAGGCCTCGTGTTTTTGAAGTAATACACAAATATCATTTTAATAAGCTAAGACAGGTTATTTTTTAAACCGATATATGTATTTTTAAGAATTTTGAATTTCAATTAATCTTGTCTAGAAAATCTTCACTTAACAGTGTAAAATTCAGTATCATCTTCGTCTTTGACGTTTTAAAACTACTTTAAGCGTCTAAATTTAAATGGATTAGAACAATTTGAAATTTAGAACTTTTATTTAAACAGTAAAAAGTTTAACATGTATTACTTTTAGAATTAAAACAAAATTGCTTCATATAGTTAAAGCATCACATCTCTTAATCCAGTTACATGTAGGTTTGGAAACACTGCAAGGCTTTTTCAAGTTTAAATTTTAAAAACGTTAGTTATTTGATCGTAAACTCTCTGAATATTTAATTGATCGATAAAAAGAAAAAAAAGTTTAGATATTCATTTCTTAAATGATTTCGATAACGATATTCCATTGTTTTAGAAACATTTAAACACAACATGTATATCATATAAATATTGCATGTAGTTGAGTGTAACATTGAAAATTTTCACCCAAAGAAAACCATTATCAACCGAGGCGCAGCCAAGGTTGACAATGGTTTTCGAGGGATGAAAATTTTCAATGTTACACTCAACTACATGCAATATTTATTATATTATACTGAATGTTTTATACAAATACATATAACAGTGGACCGTGCGCGCATAAATTCTGCGCGGTCGCTATTTTTTTTTTTTGGAAAATCACCCGTCGTCAAGCACTGTTGCTACGCTGGAGGGCGTGGCTTCATTATTCAGCAGGTAAAAGTGTTTTTCAACAAATGTTTCTCGACCAATCAGATTCAGCTAATTTAAACGAATGTATAAAATTATATTTTCTTAACTTTAATGAGTTGCTGGTGGTACAAATCTTTGTAAGCGATTTTTTATGCTTCAATTTTTGATATTCTATATGTTCACATAAGAAAGGGTTTTTTATGTATTTTTCTTATACATGGGTTTTTTTGCCACCTAGATTTAAAAAAAAATAATTATTTTTCAAATGTTCTTATTAGAGGTCCTTGGCTGCATTCTATAGCACATGTACAACATTGTATCACTATACAAGTCTCTTAAATACAAAAACATCTTTCTTCTTGGCAAGATCTACATTCAAGACACATTTACACGTTTATTTAAAAGAATTGCCAAATTGGCGGCTTTTTGCATAGATTAATTATTATCGATTACAGTTAAGTGTGCAGTTTTGCATTACGTCACAACCTATGATGACAGCTGCGCTCAAGGGAATTGTACACGCTCGAGTACACGCCTCCTAACCGCAAGAAACTGGAAATTTCTTCAAATCCCTGATTGGTTGCTCGTGCAACAGGCTATTTCCGTGTCAATTTGATAATATAAGTTGAACAATCACACAGCGGGGGCTTGACTTGTTTCAGCTGGATTCATCTGACGAAAAAGATCGTGACGGTGTCGCATAATTAACGTTCCGGATATTTCGCGTTCCGGCCGGAACCTTAAAATCATAATATTAGTTCCGGATTTTACTGTAAGATAGGCTCCGGTGTAACGACGAAAAGTGACCCCCGTAGGATATTGACCAGGGGGTCATTTTTCTACGTAGAAAAATGACTCCGGGTCAATATTCTACGACAAGTAGGGTCATTTTTCGACTGTAGAAAAACATTCCAGACCAGTAATTCTACAACTCAGCACACGTTGAAAAATGACCCCCATAGAAATTTGACCCCCTACTTTTTTTTTTTACTATAAAACCTTATATCCGAGTCTCCTGATATTTTTTCATACTTTCAAATGTAAGTAGGGGGATTTTTTATGAACTTTAATCCTTTCCAACTTATATTTGATTGCATCTTAATAGTAGCATCACAATCAATGATTCTGGTATGGATTATTTTGGCTTGCAGAATTCCAATGAAAAGAGTACTGTGCAACAATATTTTCAAGAAGTGGTGTAAATCAGATGTGAATGCTAAAAAATTCCAAAGAACTTTTGGACAATTTGAAATCACAAGATTTTTGTCCAAAATCAACAGCTTAAAAACTTACGACTTTTCAAGTTTATACGCAACCATTTCCCACGATAAATTAAATTGCAGGCTTTTTTTATATCATTCACAGGTGGCTTTTCAAAAAAAAAAAAATGGAACTCGTAAATTTACTTACCTGGTCATTGGTCATATTCAAATTTATTTTGTTAAAACATCTGATTGCACACTCAAGTACTCTGAAGTTGACATCAAGAAGATGTTTGAATTTCTGATTAACAATTTCTATGTGGGTTTTTGGAGACCGGGTCTTCCAACAATCTATTGGAAATCCTATGGGTACCAATTGCGCTCCGTTATTAGCAGACCATTTTTGTATTCTTATGAAGCAGAATTTGTGCAATATCTTATGCGTGGAAAGAAGAAAACACTTGCCTTCAAATCGACATTTAGATACTAGTATATCGACGACGTATCTTCAATTAGCAATCGTAATTTCCATTCCTACGTCGATACGATATATCCTGGTGAACTTGAGATAAAAGATACCACAGAGTCTGACACATCTGTTCCATTCTTGGATATCTTACTTGACAAGGACGTTAATGGTAATCTAACAACTAAGCTATATGATAAACGTGATGACTAAAAAGTTTCTATCGTCAACCTCCCTTACTTATGCACCAATATACATTCATCACCTGCATACGGAGCTTATATATCTCAGTTGATTCGATACGCAAGAGCATGCTCTACGTATGAACAATTTCTTAAACGAGGTAAATGATTGACAAGCAAGTTGATGAAACAAGAATATCAGAAGTCTCGTTTAAAGTCGTCATCATTTCGTAAGTTGTATGGTCGATACAATGACCTTGACAGCAAATACAACTTATCATTGAGTCAAATGCTGACTGACGTTTTTCATACAAATTGTCCATTATTTATAAACTGAATTGGAGACGGATTTTCCCATTATTTCCTGATGATTTTATGGACTTTGGTATTGAATACAGTTCGTGATCTCCATATCCTTCTTCATTGAGGAGCATAATTAAATATTATTATATTTTGGGGTGGTTTTTTTTTATCATCCAAAGGTTCTGTTCCGAAAATGGCATGATATGTTTCTGATAACCATAAACTTTGAAAAATTTTACAAATCCCAAAACAAAACATAGAAGCAAGAAAAGCAAGGCAATTTAATTATATGAATTTAATTTCCTTAGTTCTTGCCTTTAATCTCACATATATATATATTTGTATGCATTCTGCTTTAAAATACATAATTTTTAACTTTCTCATGTAAGGTACTATACTTTTACTTGTATATACGGGAAATACCATGCATGCACATCGAGAACTTTCTTATAATGATATTAAAAAAAGTCCTCCAACATTGTCAAAAACTTACATCTGAGTGAATATTCGTTCAACCTTTAGAGATATCTATAAATAAAAAAAAAACAAAAAATTTTTCCTTTTCAACACTGACAACTGACAAATGGTTGCTGTAACGTCCCTCAAATACAAATGGACTCTTAGTCTATCATGCCATTACTTCGATATCTAAAATCCTAGCAAATACCGTCCAAAAATTAATACCAAAGTAAAAGTTTGAAATTTTTGTGTAAAAGTGTGTCAAACTCCAAGGTCAAGGTCAAAAGGTCAAAATTGGTTGTACGCAAAAAAGGTCTTGTCACAAAAATACAACTGAAATATGAAAGCCATAGTCCCACCCGGTCTAAAGTTATGGGCAAGGTGCAAGTTTCTGCAGACAAATAAACAAACAGACAGACAGACGGACAAGCTAAAAACTGTATATCCCCCTTCCCTAACCTTTGTTCACCGAGGCATAAGTATAATAAGTAAAGTAACTACTTTTTCATAATCCAACATTTGTTTTGCTTTTTTTCTACATATGTTCTACTGGTAAAAAAAACTCCTAAAATCATCACATTTACAAATGTAAGTTATGTACATGTAGAACGGGGAAAACGATACTACATGTGCCAATTTTGGAAAGACGAGCACTTCTTTTTGAATTTTTCAGGTTTTAAGCTAACCACTTTTTGTTTCCTATGTATCATAGTTCAGAGGCAATTTAAATTCTTACTTATTTTTACAAATTAAATCGATCATCCCTTTTATTATGAGAAGTTTAAAACTCCATTCATAGAAAACCAAATATTTTTATAAGATCTATTTTTCTGAGCTAACGCCCTTTTTCGCGCCAATTTGAA
>PRKT01000035.1:178616-191159 GCA_003671525.1 Saccostrea glomerata | reverse complement strand
ATGGGTACAGTCCACTAATTGTTTTCCCATAGGCGACAATGTTAACGTTTCTTCTCATAGCGATGTCCCTAATTTTCGTTCGGTAGTGAGTGACCCCTCAAATCAAAGCACATCAACTTGTCTTTCCTTGGTTAAAATCTCGAGGTGGCATGTCAGATTCGTTTTCCGGCAAAATGCGTCTGTCTGCGGGAACCTCTAAAAATGAAAGTGAAAGTAGGGGGATTTCAGAATTCTCACTGGCGTTATAATACACAAAATAATTCGGCTGATCTTCTTGATAAATTACATTTTCAAAGCTTTTTTGGTAGGAAAGATACTCCTTATCAACAAGTGTGAGGCTCAGTTCAGTATACCTGCCCAATTTTTTTTATGCAAGTCTGCAATTTAAGGAACTTGTAATTTTTTCTGCACTACTTTCTTCTCCTACCGATTCTAAAAATAATTAGTGGGATGTACCCAAATATGCTTGTAAAATTTTTATTTAAAAATATGTATACAAAATATTTATTCATACTAGTGCTCAAATAAAAAAAAATTGAATTAAAAATCGATTTAATTTTATTTAAATTTTGGTAGATTATTCATACAGGTAAGTCTATCTGTACCCCTTAGAGGGCCCCTTAATTGAGTGTGATAATTACTTGTTGTTTTTTCCTAGTAGCCATTCGGGGAATAAGCCGATTTACATGTGTTTTACCTGTATTTTTTCAAAATGTTGGCTAAGTGGGAATAGGTGGAATTAAGATTTTGAAAAGTGGGAATAGGTAGAAGACACCTCGATAGAAGCCAAGTGTGTCGTAAAACAGCACGATGGGGGTATATCAATGTAAACAAGTTTCACACCTTCTTTTGATTACAAAGAATCAAAATAATCAACCGAAATTTCATGGATTAATATAAAATTTAAATCAGAGACATCAATAAATATATATAATGTCTCTGGTAAAAAGACTGCATCTTCTGACTTGAAATGTAAACATATGTATGTCTAACTTTTAAATCCTGCTGAATCATATAAGAAGGTATAAAAGAAAGAAGAAAATTAAAATAAACAGCCAATATTAAATATAAATAAAGAGTTTAATAGGGGTGGTTGGTTGCCCGGAACGTTTATACGGCCGGAACCAATCTTACGCGGGCCGGAACGTTTATTATGGCCCGGAACCAATATAATAGGTATTTAGCGTTCCGTCCGGAACGCCAAGTTACCCGGAACGTTTATTATGCGACAGGGGCACACTTAATTGAAAATAATGATTTTTATTATTTCGTTGGAAGTTTACTTATTATGATCTTTTATTTCAGAAATTAAACGTTACAGCACTTTCAGTGCATTCGCACTTGACGTAATGAAGGAAGTGTACGCTATCAACGGATTTCCATCCAAAGACGAGCGCCGGCAAATCTGCGAAATCATTGGAGAAACTGAGAAGAGAGTGCAGGTAAAAACTTTTTTTTTTAGCATGAAATAAAATTTAAATTTGCTTTGTACTTAAAGTGAAGATATAAGTGAATAAGTCCATAAACTTTCCTTTAAAGCATACTGTCAATCTCTTCAAGCTCCAAAATATTATAACTGTAACATGGTGACGAAAATGTATTGCGCTTATATTAAGTAATACAAAATCTGTAATTGATAATTTAAAGATCTTGCTTGAAAAGGAATATTTTACTTATTTTTTTGACAAAAAAATACATTGATGAATTGCTCTTTTGAATTCGGAATCATTACGTTAAAGATGGTGCATGAAATTGAAGAAATCACTTTTTACAAATAATAAATTTCAGAGTAAAAATTCTTATATAAAAAATAAAATCTATAAAGCTCAATTCTTAATATAAAACAAGATGTGTTTGTGAAACACTATACGCCCGGTGGCAACAAAGATTAAAAACATATTTTTAGCATATAGGTTACAGTCAAAGTCACAAGGTCATTGTCTTTTGAAAGAACTTGATTAGTGAAGTATACATATCAAATATGAAGTCTCTTTATCTCTTGGTTCAAAAGTTTTGATGAAGGTTCAAAAAAAGCTATTTTTAGCATATAGGACACAGTCAAGGTCATAAGGCCATTGATCTTGATATCATATGAAAGGGCTTAATTACTGGAGTATGCATGCCAAATATTAAGTCTCTATCTTACTTCGTTCAAAAGTTATGGCGAAGGTTTAAGTTCGCCGACAAATAAGCTGTATTTAGCGCCGGTCAAGGTCACAAGTTCATTGACCATGGTGTCATTTAAAAGAGCTTTATCAATGGTGTATGCATACCAAATATGAAGTCTCTATCTTATATGGTTCAAAAGTTATGGCGAAGGTTAAAGTTTGCAGAAAAAAACTATTTTTAGCAAATAGGTCACAGTCAAGGTCATAGGGTCATTGACCTTGGTGTCATTTGAAGGAGTTAAATTAGTGAAGTATGCATACCAAATATGAAGTCTCTTTCACTCTTGGTTCAAAAGTTATGACGAAGGTTAAAGTTTGCAGACAAACAGACAGGACAAAAACAATATACGCCTCGGATTTCAACAGAATTCTTATTCACCGAAACTCTTTTTCCAAAACATTTCGATGTTCATCTATATAACTGTTCTTGAATTTCAGGAATGGTTCAAAGGAAAAAGAAAAACAGGTCGTTATCACGGGAAAGAACCGGTGCGTGGTGATATGTCGGAGCTATTACTTACGCTGCAGAAAACCAGATCCGTTTTCCAGTTGCAACCCACATTCAAGATACGTAGGCAGATTCCCAAGGAGGAAGATGCAGCACCAAACCCCGTGACGGAAACCTTGCGAATTCTGAAGGAGGAGCCCCAAATGACTTGGTCAATTTGGCCAAACCCACCTTCGTGTTTAAGTGCGCCATCACTTTCCAATGGATGTGTTCCCTACTCCCTCCCAGGTCTTGCATCAGCCTTCGAGACATCATCATCAAAGTCACCACATAAAGAGACCGGCTGTGTTTCATTCACACCAGAGCTTACAGAATCGTCCATTCTCAAGTCGAGCATCAGGATCAGGGATCCATTTCAGGATGACCCAACGCCGACAAAGAAGAAGCGGAAGCTGCATAGTGACGTCATCTATCCCATTCCATCCATTGATACCACATTGGAGGAGATCTACAACATGACGTCAACACTTCTTCCATACATGGATAATTTCCTGTGGGGCATTGAGACACCGAGATTCACGTGATTCCATACGATTGAAAGATACATTTATTGTGATAACGATCAACATTGTGAAAACGTGCTATTAAACTGTGCATCCCAGTGCTACATCTAAATGTGCTGATTGTATTCATAAATGTTTTTTTCAAGAAAGGACCAGATTGGTTGAGTTCATTTTATGTATCTTTTGCAGAAAGAAAAAAGAATGAATGCATGCGTTTTAATATGCTTTAGTTTTCGTAAAAAGAACAGTGTATAGAGACAATGTTAATATCTGACAGATGATAAAGTTCACATATTTAATTGATATTTTTCTTATTCCTAGGCCTGAAATTTGTGATATTGAAATGACAATTGTGAAAAATGTCTATTGTATTTAGGAATAAAGCTTTACATACAAATCAACATATTTTCTGTGAGAAAACACAAAAGGGCAATAACCCTGGCAAGATCGGGTATATGTAAGAAACTTAATTTTCATAGTAAATAATATCTTATTACATGTATAAGAATTAGATGATCACAAAATATCCCCAAAAAGTTAGTAATTTAGAAAATTCAATGGAAGTCAATGTGATAAGAATTTTTATCCCTTAGCTTTCAACTAAAGAAGCTTTAATGACTTAAACTCTACAAATGATTCTGATAGAAATTTTCAATCTCCACAAAATAACTTTCCTAACTTGATTTGTATATATATTTCAAAATATAGTAAGACAAACAAAAAACCCCTTTATATATGATAAAATCCGGAGAGCAGTGAATGATTTTTATAACATTTTTTAAAAAATGTCAACTTACAACTCTCGTGAAATTAGTCAATCGACATGAAACCAATTCTTTATTCGTCAATATGAATAACTATACAGTCCTCAATAAAACAAAACATGTAGCAGCCATAATCTAAAACACTCCAAAAAAGTCTTTAAAAAAGAAAACAACTGAAAACAAACTAATTCAAAGAATTGTGGTCCCCCGCTTTCGGTGTCATTCTTGGTGAGATGTTATTTTTTATCAGGTTGTGTCTAATATGAACACCATATCATATGTCATTTATTTAGAAATTATCATTGAAGTTGATTTTTTTTAAATAAGGTAAATCGTGAAGGTCAAAAAAAAATCATAGCATGATCGGAAATATCTTGTCACAGGTAATACGCATGTCATACTAGTATATGAAAGCCGTATTTTTTCAATATAAGGAACAAGATGTGTTTGTGAAACACTTATGATCCCGAATGGCAATATAACGAAGATTAAATTTTTCTTAAATGCAAACTAAATATATTATTACGCAAAGTAAGGTCTTCTCAAAAGAAATACGATTGCGAAATACAAAATCCCTAGCACCACCTGTTCAAAAGTTATAGTCGAGGAAAAATTTTTGAAAAGGAGGTCAAACTCCAAGGTGAAAGGGACTGAGTTGTTGGTTTCTTGAGAAAGGTCTTGTCACAAGATATACATATGTGAAGGATAAAAACCCTAACCCTAACCGTTCAAAAGTTATGGCCAAGGTTAAAGTTTTTTAAAAGTAGGTCAACTCCAAAATCAAGGTCAAAGGGTTAAATTTCTTGGTATCCAATGAAAGGTCTTCTCACAAGGATTACATGTACATATGTGAAGTATAAAAGCCCTAACCCTTACCGTTCAAAAGTTATGTTCAAGGTTAAAGTTTGTTCATTAGTACGTAAATCTCAGAGGTCAAGGTCAAAACATCATAGTTGTTGGTATCCAATGAAAGGTCTTGCCACAAAGAATCATATATGAAATATAAAAAGTCCTAGTATCTACCATTCAAAAGTTATTGCCAAAGTAAGCTTCACTTAATCAAAAGTTTTGCAAGGTTCAAGTTTTTGTGACGGATGGACAGCTAGACTGACTGACGGACAGCTAGACAGACGGACAGACGAATGAGATTTAATGTCCACTCGCTTTCGCGAAAGCGGGGATAAAAAAAATCTACATACATGTGTCTGTCCGAACATTCAAGACACAACTTAAAAAGGCGGTAATCTTACTGTGTATATATACATGTTCATGTAAATAAACTTGCAAAAGGTTGAAATGTACTGTTTTAGTACCTGTAGATTGCTTTCGTATTTGTTTCGTATTCATTATCAGAAATTCAAACACAGAACTGGAAAAAGTAGTTCATTGCTAGATGAAAAATGTATTAATTCTAATTATATTGTCATTATAGTCTATGGTCCAACCACACAGGAATGATACGAGATTTGGCAGGTCATTTTCACAGTAGCTTAGCTATTTCATCCCCCGGATAATTGGTTACCAAGTGACTTCAACGATATGTCAATCTTATTTGAAACCATATAAATTACTGAGAAGGTTTTAAAAAGGAGTAGGATATTTCAAATAGGATGTTTCAAATATTTGAAACCATGATACTTTTTTATGAATCTAAATGGGTAATACTCATATGCACATTCTTATAAAACGTTATAAAACGTTCGATAGCAAAAATTTTACTGAAGAATTGTAAAGAAGAATCGCTCTTTCGAAAAAACGACTGTTCCTACACACCGTTTTTGCCCTTCATGTCTTTCCCCAAAGAAAAGTATCCTTTTGAATCACATTAAAAATTAATGTCCATTTCAAAATAAAGAAATAAAATTATCGCATCTTCGCTAGCCAATAGTTTACGGTCCGAACCGCTCCCCGAAAACCATTGGCTAGCGAAGATGAATGATCGAAAACTTTTATTCTTCATCCAAAACTGTTTGATAACATTAAATTACAGCATTTTTTTTTTAAAATGATGAACTCGCTTTTTATATTTTATTTACACATCAGTAAAATGATGAAGCAGCTAAATATAAATATATATAAGTTCTGAACCTGTCTTCGGGCACGTACTAAACGACAGTTTTTTAAATCTGATGATTATGATTCAACGAAGTCAGCAATGTCCTAAACATAGTTGATACCAAAGGGAGTTTCTGTCCAAACATCGTTTACGGAAGCGTTCTGTTGACTTAGATCAAAGAAGCAGATGATAAACCCCAGAGACAGGACAAGATAACCAAATTCATTGTACATGGGTATTTTCCTCAGCCAAGCGGAGTTTTTAACCAACAAAAATCATGTAAGTAAAAATACTAGGTTAATTTGAGGACAGATAGATATTTCTGAATAAAGAAAAAAGTTAATATATTTTTACCAACCATGGAAACATGGGATTCGGTATGGATAAATTAAAGGCTGATAGGTATTAATGAATAAAAAAAAATATTTGTAAAAAAATATTTTAAAGTTAACTTTTCCACTGTTTTTAATATAGAGCCCTATTCTCGACTGAAATTTTATTATTACATGTTTTTTAAGAGAACAATAATCATTTATCTTTTTTATCTGAATAAATGTTCCATAAAATAAAAATAGAATGGTTCGGAATGAGGATGATCAAGGAATTAATGGCATATTTACGTAAATAAATATCAGCATATTTATTCATTTATTATCTTTCAAAATTCAAAAGAATAAATTTTCGAAAATAGGAAAAAAATCTTAAATTAATGTTTAGCTTGAGAATATTTCAAATCTCATTCAAAACTTAATTTTATCCTGATAATAATCGTTCAGTCTTCCACATTCGTATTCATTTTTTATGAGTACATGTGGTATATACTGAACGTATACTTCATAAACTAAAGCCCTCTGAAGTCTTATTATAAAATATTATTATCATGCTTCAAGAAAGTTTGGAGTATTTTGACCAACATGTTCGATATTATCCATTTTTTGTATTCAAGAAAGTGAGGGAAGTGATTTTTACGGAGTTCATGTAACTTCCTTACAAATGGCGAAGACATATTACAGTGGTCCATGCATTCTGAAAATAAAAAGTCATTTGCACAAAGAAAGAAGTAAAAGGTCTACATACACCGTCCTGTAGTATTCATGACTCCAAATATATTCTCCAGCACTTATATACGTTTTCTACTTATCTGATGAAATAATCAATGATATGACAAAAATGACATAATTTATATGTTGAATATATCGTTTGTATGAGCAATGATTAAAAGTAAAATTTTAAAAAAGATAAAAATCCATGATAACTAATTGCAAAAATTTTCGAAGACTATAGTGATGGTTCTTACAGCAATTAGCTGAATTTTTCTATATCAAAAAGTATACAGCCGTCCCTGACAATTGAAGCATATTCGAGATTGGGCCTGACAAGAGTTGAATATATTTGAAAAAGAGTGCTTCTTCTAAGGATGAATTTAAGCTTTTTCAAAAGAACAAAATTTAATGCAGTATTTACAATGCTATCTGAGATGTATCTTGAGAGAGATATTCCAATACTCTTACGTGAATTAAGTTTCAAAATCTAATTAACATTATGAAAGTATAATTTAGGAATTAAGATCAGGATCTTTTTTAAAGAGTAATGCAGCTGTATTTTTTCAAAGAAATATATTTATGTAACCATTTTTCATTAAGATTAAGTTTATTTATTAATTATTAAAACAAAAAAAATCAATGTTTCGATTTAACGTGATCATTTGAGAATTAAATAAATTAAAAAAAAAAAAACCATTTTATAGATATTAAGAACTTCTACTATATTTCGAAGTTTACACCGTATCATCCGACAAAACTGATGATGACCTGAAGTGACATAACGATCAGAAGGTAAGGCATTTTAATTCCAATGCACTATAGCATGTACAATAATACATATGTTATCGTGGTTTAGAATCAGATAGTCACTGTTGCCAAAAGTATATTTTCCTGTCTTTTTTAAACATTTTGATAAAGAACACTAGATAATTCAATTTTTAAGACCACAAGTTTTCCAAAAAGAAATATGGACTAGTGTTAAATTCGGAAAAATTCTATGGCATAGATGACAGAAAAAATATAAATAATAGAAAAAAAACAAGCCAAAAAAAAAGATTGATTTATTCAAAAGAGTAACAATTCCATAGTATTTTCATAATTACTGTAATTTTTAGATCCATGATTTCCACAAAAATTGAAATTAAATACTATGGAATTGTTACACTTCTTATTTATTTTTCATGATCACGCTGTTAATTTTGTGGAGAAGATCTTAAACATTTATACTTTTGTGAAGCCTCCACCCCTTAGATGGCTTATTTTGGATCAAGAGTCATTTGTACAATATTAAAACTGAAATAACATAATTATACATTATGAAAAGTTTCATTTTTCTTGCACAGTTGGCTACAAAATTTCTTTTGAAATGGCACCAAAACAGATCTACTTTTTATCAAAATACATATATTTCCCTTCATGATGGTGTGGGGGTTCGTGGTCCTTCAAACTTCCTCCAATTCATATTAAGAGTGTTTCATGGTGAACATGAAGTTAAAGAGTTAATAAGTTCAGTTTAGTTGTACATGTTGTTGGCACCGAAACTAATTTAGGCGGTGACTCCAGGATGTAAAAAAGTAAAGCAAAGTCTAGATGATGTAAAAAAAAATAAAACAAAGTCTGGGACCAAGAAATGTGAAAAGATACATTTTAATGAACAAAGTTAGTGAAAGGTACTTAAACAGTAAAGACAGGAGCTAATGTTTCGGAATGTCTCGGTGTTTACGGAGTGTCACTTGCAAGTGTAAATAAGGCTTGTTTGTCAAGCGGACTTCATTACATAAATGATCGGAAATACCAGTGTTGACCAAATGTTTAAAGATCTGGAACTGACGAAACGAGATAGTCATGGAGACTTCTTAAACACTTTCATTTTTCAGAAGATGATTATGTGCAATTAGATGGCCATCTTTAAGGCTCTGTTTTGTCATTTTGTTTTGACACTTACCGACGTAATGATAGGTTTTTGCGATAAAAGTGTGTTTGCATGCAATTTCGATCTTAGTTTGTCGTACTGCCATTGAAGCTTGGATATTGAAGAACGATGTTAAAGTCACCCTATAATACACTGGAGTTAGAATGACACACCAGACAACTAGCTTAATCTCTCTTATGAAAAGAACCTTATTCAAACTGAGACTCATATGCAGAATTTATAATGCAGCATACTTAATATATTCTACACAGAATGAAATTCGAAACAAAAAAATTCCTTCACAAGAATAGAATCATTTTTTTAAGACTCCTTTTATTTTTTTTAATATGCATGTTTAAACTTTCTGAAAATCTATTTTTGTATATTCATTATATATTATAACTTTATATTTCATTACTAGTACCATGTTCATTTTCAGAATAAATCCATTATGTTCGTCACGTCCACTGGAATATTCATACTCATTCTCTTTCGAGGCTTTTTCTGTTGTAAGTAAAAAAAGGAGGCAGTCTTAATTGTAAAAAAAAAAATCATGAATGATTATTATTTTAAACCAAAGGAGCAAAAATACATGTATTTAAATTTGGCAATTTTTGTTATACACTTATTTATCATGCATGATGAGTTCAAAAGTCATTTGTATTATTATTTTTTTTTTATATGGTTAAGATACCAAATATTTTACGCCTTGATAAATAAAAAGGATTAATAAAAAATAATAATAAAAAAGAGCATACAAATATTTTAAGTTAACTTTTCACATTCTAAGTAACATTTTAGTCTTTTTATGTCAAATCATTTTATTATATTTTATTACAGATATGTGCAACAACGATAGTCAGCAAAATACTCCTTCACATGAAATTCATTACAATGCCACAGACTATACTCAGAACGTTAGTGATAAATACATATCAGTGGATTACAAAAGTTATTCCGAAAGCGGAATTCAGCATCATCAGTGGACCATCACAAGCCCCCAAAACACTCTGATAAATATTACATTCTTCGCGGGTTGGCCTTACAACCTGAATCCGACAGCCGATATATCTTGTGAGTCGCGGAAAAGCAATTTAAAGGTCAGTCTTTCGGTCATTTCCCTTCTTTTGAAAGTAATTCTTTATTGATGATCTTCAAAAAGGTGTCTTGATAACTATTTTAATGCTTGTTCTTCCCTCTTTAGATATTGACGCTTCTTCCCTCTTTGAACTCGTTTCCTAATTAGTCTGCTTAATTTGAGTGCAGTCTGGGTACATATTGGAATATCCCGGCAACATTTGCATGTTTAAGAAATGTTTCTTCTCTTTCTAAGGCATTATTTGGTATAGGATCAATTAATCTTTCATTTTAAATTACTAGTGAAAGATGAACTTGTTCTCTTACACGCTTTATATAATGACACATGAGGTACCAAAAATCAAACAAACATGTAAAAAGAGGTCTTGAATATATTAAATAAACAGAAAAAAAAATGAATTTTGTTTATGTCTATATTTGAGCAAAGCTGCATTAAGGTTTAATGTATTTGATGTTGTCCAAGGAAAAAGTTAATGAACGCCAACGGCTAAAAACAATGTTAAAGAGGATGACATAGTCATAAAACAATATCTATACTAGTAACAAAATTAATCTACCTTCAAAAATGAATATTTAGCCGGTAAGACATATGTTACAACTTTGGGGCCACTTTTATAACATGTGTGCAAAATATTCAATATTATCTGCTTGACACTTGTACATCTTAAGCCAGGAAAATCCAATTTAACTCCAATTTAACCAGATGCTTTTGTCACCGTGATCGATTATATAAGTAAATGTCAACTAAGTCTATTCTGTTTTACTCTAATTTATGTGAACTTCTGCAAAACGTACTGAATTTCAGCTTATGAAAATGTCCTTTACTCCGACTGGAAAGACAAATACATAGTTACACCAATTTGTATCAAATTTTTTCAAAGATTTAAAATAATATTTATATTTTCACTTATATAATATACAGTCTTGTAATTTTTTTTTCGTATGCATGAAAAAAGAAAGATATTTACAGACTGATGAAATATTTTTTGGTTTAAAAATATGTATAAAGAATCACACCAAGTATCGTTTGAATAAAACAGCTACATAAACTGAGTTTTGATATTTTGAAATTTGATATTATTTCTTACAAAGTCTGAAGATAAAAATAACTATCTGCTTACATTGTTTTTCTTCTTCCATAAGAGGAAATCCGGTAATATCGTTTAATGGCTGCTTTTATCTAATTTCAAAGAAGAAAGAAAAGAAGAAAATTAATCCCTAGAAAAAATCTCAAATAAAACTTGCATGTAAACTAAAATTTCATATTGCATAAACTATAAACACTTGTAACACAGTAAGCAATATAGTGTAAAAACAACATATACCTGCAACATGTAAGAATTTTTAACAGGTTGTGGGCCTCATGGGACAAAATGGAACCTTCTGTATAGCACCTGGTCAGTACGAGAACATTAGGAGGAACATGACCACATCCCTATCATCCAGCAACTCATTGTTGATTCAGTTTCAAGTTGATACTGCATTTGTCAAGGATTCCAACTTCAGTCTAAGATACGAAGGTAACTTTAACCTATAATTTAAGATGCTCAATAAATTTCTTTTTTTTTCTTTTGTTATGTTTTTTATGTTCTAAAAGGACCCCCGACATTTCTTGCAAAAATGTCACATTTAAACAGTTTGATTTTAGAAAAAAATCTACATTTGTTTGATTTTTAAACATTTATTTAAGAATTAAAGCCCATGAACAAACTTACTTAGTCTTCTGTTATCAAATTCTTATTAAATTGAATACTAGTATAACAAACATATTTGACAAAATTATTATGAGAATCTATCCAGTTTATATTGTTATAAATTTAAATTGTCTGATTTATGTGAAGTTGGAAAGTTCTGTGCTGAGGAGGTAACTGTGATGGACGAGTATATTGTACAATGGAACCCAGCCTTCATGTGTAGAGAAACAGTGTCAAAATGTCCCTACTCTACAGAGGGTAAGTTCTGTTATGATATCTATTCCTTTTAAATAGGAATCTTCTTGAATTTTTGTCCACAATTTGCATATCATACAATTATTCTTGTAAAGACGTTATTAATATCAATTATGATGTTTAAGATTCGATTGTTTCAGTGCTTTAATTCATATTAAACAATAATAATATTTATCAGGTCGGAGAGAATACTCGAAATCGGGTATTATCCGTGAAATCGCGTATAATACTCGATATTAGGGTATCGTTGAATCCGCGAAATCGGGTATTCCGTGCAACTTTCTATAAACACTAAAGAATAAAGCAACGGCGCATTATGCCAGTAACTGTTACTTGTACATCAGTATCTTGTGGATTTATTTTTATTAAACCTAATTCATAAGGTTGTCAAATAAGTTTAAAATCACACGACAAACACTACTGGGGTAACAAAGAGGACACAATGGCGTTATTATTTTTCAATATAATTTCTAAAAACAAATAACTACACTTCGTTTGTCTTTATTTCCCATTAAAGTATTCCATATACTTAATTTTCTAAT
>PRKT01000035.1:159865-177747 GCA_003671525.1 Saccostrea glomerata | reverse complement strand
CTTGTTTATACATGGCATCATATCTGGTGTGTGAAATGTGTTTCCGTATAATTTGATTTATTTACAAATTGTTCATGTTTGTCGTGTTGATGTGGAATTATTATAAATTCCCGAATTCTGATACTTTACAATTCTGTTGTGTTGGGAATGAACATTAGGAAGATGCATCTACTTTCAACATAAGGAAAAATATAAAGCAAATCGAACGCCTTTTTGTGTGCAGATCATGAAATGTACTGAGCTTCACGTGTATTTGTTGTCCCGAGCGCATTAATCTTGTAGCCGAAATTCTTACTTGGCTAGTGATACCTTTAGAAAACATGTGTACCTAGATAAAAGTCAACTCGGCAACATGCGCCATCCCATTGTTTAAGTTTTATTAGGTGATTACACCTCCTATACCCGATGTCGCGGATTCAACGATACCCTAATATCGAGTATTATACGCGATTTCACGGATAATACCCGATTTCGAGTATTCTCTCCGACCTGTTTATTTGAAGAAAAAAAACGTTGCTCTGAAATCTTTTAAATTGATGTCAAATCGTGATGTTGGTCAAATGCGTGTGATATGATTCGTTTTCCATAAAAAATGCATTCATGCAATCGAATGGCAGACTCTATTATGCTTTTTAACAGTGTAAACTAGCATGCGGCACGTTTAAAAAAAAAGTTATAATCATTTTAAAGGTTTGAAATTCTTGTCCGTAGCAGTTTTTTATTCAAACCCTCACAAATCTCCTTATAAGACAAAATTGTCAATCGTGTACATTTTTCTATGAACAAGTGTTCAAATGATTCATTACAGGTTATATGTCAAGAAGATGCCTTGATATCGATGGCTCTCCGAAGTGGGGAAGGCCAAACTTGGAACACTGTGTCAGTCTAGCGATGAAAAATATCTACAACGAGGTAACTATATCACCTATAAAGAATTTTAGGTCGTAATGAAATGTTTAGTTTAATTGACTACTTATGTTAGTCTCTCGTAGACGGTATTTTTTCTGCATTTTTGCAAAACTTTTTTGAGTAAAAGTAAGAGTTGATAATCGAGATAACTTAGGAGCAATGCAAGTAATACCAAATATAAATAAAACACAACATTAATTTTCAACTCTTCTTTAGGCAGAGTCACTCAGAAATAAAAGTGTAGTGTCATCATCGTCAATTTTGAACGTCACATCAAGTCTTGCTGACGTCATCGCCAAAAGAAAATCGAACACATCCCTTTATCCTGGTGATCTAACAGAGGCAACTCGGACCGTTGTAACTATTTCAGATGTAACAGAAAATGCATCCGTACATGAGTATTCCTTATTAGAACTTGCAGAGGTATTTTTAATTAAGTTCTTATAAGTTATTTTATTAGAAGCTGTAAAACAAGTCAATCACAGAACAAAGAAGTGTTGGAATTTTTTTCTGGAATTTTGCATAATATTTAGTGATTCTTAAATTTGATAATTTGCTACAGGGCTATGGGAAGGCTGTAAATGAAATCGTTGATCCAGAAACAACAAACATTTGGAAAATATTGGCATTTGTAAGATTTTCAAATTCTTATTGATTAGATTTAGAATTTGATATTAGATCTATAATGATGGTTTCATCTCGAAGCCTTCTTATACGTTTTATATCACTTTCTTCTTTCAGTCAACCGTGGAAAGTAAATTTTTGAGTATTCTAAATTCAGTTGAGATTATGTCTTCTCACATCGCAAGGAAGAAAATCTCGATGATGAAGAAACGATTTTATCGTTCTGCAAGCAACTACTCACTCAATGATCGCATAAACGTTTCACATGAAAATATAGGTAAGATATTATTTATACCTCTAGTAATCAGTATATCTCCATGAGCTTCAACGTGTGTTCAGTTTTCTATGTCATGGTACTCACAATGCACACATAATCTATAGCTTTATTTATGAAGATTTTCTTTGGAATCTTGATTTTTTGACAGATTTTGAAATATCATTTCATGAGAGAGTTGCTATCTGTGAGGACACTGTTGGTTTAAATGTCGGCCCTGCCAAGTTGATTCTGACGTCATCTGTATTTAAAGCGGCTATTGGTTCTACGAAAGGTACATGCTATTGTATCCTGTCATTGCGATAGCAAACAAACTTTTTTTTATTAATTGTTCATTTATAACTAAAATATCCATTTCTAGATAAATATATACAGATTTACACTGGAAGATTTCCAACTATTCCAAATATTCTGTCGTCTGCTGCTGAGGAGGAAACGAAATACAACTACATGTGAGTAGCAATGTTAATTTGACACATTGGATTAAAATAAATTTTTTTTTTTAATCTAGTCAATTTTATTATATTTTGCTGATTGTAATTTTTTCATTCATCTATATATTGATAAAGAATATATCAGAATGCTTGAATGAATAGGATGAATGTCGTCTTACTTATGTTACAGATATCCAAACATTTCCAGACAAAGTCAGTTTATAAATTCTGACATCTTATCGGCAAGAGTGTTGAACACCCCGGAATCCGCTTATCAAGATCTTTCTCACCCTATTACCATTATTTTTCGTGTAGATGTAAGCTCTTTTACATTTGGAGAATTCTATGCTACAGATATCATAAACTTAGTAAAAACGCATAATAAATTCAAATGTTAAAATTAAAAGCAAGAATTATAATAATTTTATTGTAGAATACTACATGGAACTCTTCTTACCAGAGAACCTGCGTTGCACTCAATATGACATATGGGTATGGCTAGCAATCTATTAAATGTCTCTGACTTTAACATAAGTTGATATTTTGAGTATAAAATTGACACATTCATATAATAATATTTTGTTTAGTTCCATGGAAAATCGTTGGTCACCAGACGGGTGCCATTTAGATCCCTTACAGAGCAACCTTACTCATGCAGTGTGTGTTTGTTCACATTTGACAAATTTCGCTATCCTGATGGATGTATTTGATGTACAGGTATACCATTTACTTATTTAAAGAAATTAGAAAAACTATACTTTTTATAAACACTCACAGTGGTGATTGTCTCTATTGGACTTTTGCGCTGACTTTTACAGTTGATGGCTTACTTTTACATTAGGAGAGTGTACGGAAGCTTTTTACGCTATTTATATTTAGCTTAATATCTAATTCAACAAAATAAAGAGTTATTTCAAAACACAGATAAGTTTTCCTTGACGAAAAACGACAACCATCCTACCCTTAACTCCTGGCCTTCACATGTTCGTGCCCAAAACATCATTTCTATGATCACTATAAATGTTTTCTTATCTATTATAAATCCTGTACTTCCTTACGTGAAACAGGTTTAAATGTCCAAGTACACCGTCAACTGTAAAATGCAATGCTACTCACAAAAGTCCAAGAGCAAATCTTGCTGACTATCCAGTTTCCAGTCTTGTAAGTATTCACCCCTCGATTATAGGGATGTCTAATTGAAAGAAATTAAAAAAATGCATTTTCTAAAAATAGTGAGTCTCTTTTAGCAAATCCTTCTGACTTCTGTGTACAGAGAAATTTTCGCCCCTTTCGCCCTCCTCAGAAGTAGGCGAAATTAAAACGGGGCGAATTCAAAGTAAACAGTATCATATCTTAACAAAAATCTTTCGGGTGAATTTAAAACGGAGCAAACTTGTTTCCAAATATGAGATGGTGAAAAAAAAACACGGGGCGAAAATAACCCTATATTCAGTAACCAGTTTCCAGTCTTGTAAGCATTCACCCGAGGATGAGAGGGATATATCAAAATGCGATACGTGTACATGTAGTTGCTCGCGTGGCGCAGTGGTTAGAGCGTCTGCTCTAAAGTCGCGAAATAAGGAGTTGATCCTTACGTAGTGGATTCGAATCCCACTGTAGGACGTAGAGACCGCTCCTTCGGATGAGACCGTATAAACGGGGATAAGTCCCGCGTCGCAGTAGGTGCTGGCACGAAAAAGACCCGTCCCTGCTCAATGGCCCTAAGTGTCGAGTATAGGACAAAATTTGCAGTTGTCCACCGACAAGTTTAGGCGTCTCCATGTGAATGAAAAATTCTCAAGAGGGACATAAAACAATATACAATCAATACAATCAGGATGAGATATTTTACTAGTGGTGACCTAAAAACAAACTTACTGATTAACATGATAACTTCAACTTTTCTACCCTCAACTTCCCTTACTTATGTAGCAATTGGGATTTAGTTTTCCCACTTGTTTCAATACGCAAGCGCATGTACTTCATCGAACAATTTCTGCAAGCTATTGAAAAGAAAGTGAAGAGGATATCAACATTATTGTTGAAATTGAATTTTTTACAAGTTCAGTGACTGATACAATGAGTTTGGCGACAAATACATAAATACATGTAATTCGAATATTATATAAATAATGACTAAAGTTTTTCATACTTATTGTTAGGCCATTATTTACGCACTGAATTGACTACGGTTTTTTCGTTTGTCGAACATGACACGGAGCACACTGCGGGTGTGACCGGTTGACAGGTCACGCTTACTTCTCCATGGCACCTGATCCCTATTCTGATGTTTTAAGAGATTCATGTTTGCTCTGCTTCCGATTTGAATTGTTTTAGTAAAATTTTGAGCTTGATTATTATTCGTTCTCATAATATGTCATGTATCAATAAATAATTCAGAATTCAAAAGGAATTATTATTTTTCCACAATTGTCCTAAATATTAAATAATTTCTTGTTTCAGAGTAAGATTGATCATGATAATTCCATGATTCTGACAATTGTGACGTATATAGGATGTGGTCTATCTATTATTGGATGTCTCATTACTGTTGTCATCTTTGAATTTTTCAGGTAAATTCTCCTATTCACTTTAACAGTTCCATATAATCTGTTCAATTTATACTCACTGGTGCCATCTTTCTGAAACCATTGCACCATTGAAAAATACCTTTCTTTTTATTATCTTTTCATTTAATTTAAGATTGAGGAAAGAAAGAATCAAGATTCACGAACAACTTGCAATCAGTATCATAATGGTTCAAATAATATATCTTATAGGGATAGACCGCACTGAGAATAAGGTACGAGGCAATAAAGATAAACTGCTCTTAAAATATCATTTCATACAAGATAATAATGTATAACAAACAAGTTCGAATTGTGCCTGCATGAAAAGGAATATCATTTTAATTACGATATTACTGATGATTTTTTTGCAGTATGCTTGTATGTCCATGGCAATATTGCTACACTACTTTCTTCTGAGTATGTTTAGTTGGATGTTGATTGAGGGCTTCCATCTGTACGTTATGCTTGTGCAAGTGTTTAAAGCAAACAGGAATTTCAAAAAATACCTGGCGTTTGGCTGGGGTATGTTAAATACAAATATAAGAAGTTTTTTAGCCAAAGTTGATGTGATTTGTGAATTTAAAAGACATACCGACATAGATAATCATTGATGAAATTACCTTTTTTAACATGCAGGTTTACCTTTGGTGATAGTAGGAATATCGGCTGGGATATTTCATGATGAGTATGGTTCTAACACAGTGTAAGTGTAGGCCAAAAAGATCTTTTAGAATTTAACATGCATGTATTAATTTAATTTTAATGATCTAATGAAAAAAAATCAAGGTAAAATGCATTCTTTTTTATCTGCAGATGCTGGTTAACTAGAAAAGTCTTGCTTGTGGCGTTTGTGCCTGCTGTGGGACTCTTAATTTTGGTAAAAAAAATTTAATTCACTGAAGATAATTTTTGGAATATATTGCCCAACGTTTATATCGAAAGTTTTGGTGTTTTTTTAAATTCATAATCTTTCTGTTTCTCTTCATAAGCTGAATACAATCGTTTTGTTCGTTGTGTTGAGGACTATGATGCGTTCGATTTCGGTGTCTGCAAAAATTGGAACAGACGAACGATCTAGCGTAAGGTAAGTATTGTGATTAATTACATTTCGTAAATATGGTGACATCCAGAAGAAGAAAAAATTAACAAGAAAGACATCCGTTTTGTTTATTAACGTAAGGACTTAATTAAAGGCACATAATTTCTTATTTCAACTTTTTTGGTTTCAAGGTTAGAAAGTTCCCATCTTTCTCTTTTTCCAGGACTGGTCTAAAAGCAGCCGCTGTCTTACTTCCTATTCTCGGGCTGACTTGGATATTGGGATTTTTCTCTATTGACTCCAAGGACACGCTTGTCTTTACTTATCTTTTCACATTCCTTAACTCTCTTCAGGTATAAACTTGTGTTTTGATCTTTTTAAAAATCTTTCTCTTAGAGTTTCTTGGAATTTTTATACATGCCAAACTTGTTCTTGAATTCCCTTCTGACTACTCAGTATCTAAAATATTTATTTTCTTTTAGGGTGTTTTCTTTTTCTTGTTCCATTGCTTGATGAGTACTGATGTAAGTAATTCTTACTGATAATACTAAGTTTAAAAATGTTCACGATTTATGTCTCTTAATTCACGTTTTCAAAAAAAAAAATCTTTCAATTTTGACTCACCTGTCATCACACTGTAAATCTAGGTGAAGACTGCTTTTGAACGCAGATCACAACGGAAGAGCAGGTCTAGTCTGTCAGCAACTCTTGGCAAATCTAACAAAAAAGACAGATTAATAGACAACAGAAAGTCATCCTCGGTAGGTTCTCTTCTGTATTTAGAAATTCTGTCTATTTTGTAAAAAAAAAAAAAAAAAAAAAAAAAAAAAAAAAAGACAGTAGGGGTACTGGCGCACTTTGGAATATTTTAGTTTTTTTTTTAAATCAATACAATAATTGATTAGTAAATAAAAAAATAAACTTATAAACTGCATGTATTTAATCATTATAAAAACAATGTTTTTATTTTTAAAATTGACGATACAAGCAAACTAAATAATCATATACCCGAAAATGGGATTTGTTTCGCATATTCTATGTAAACTGATTAACAATGAATATGTATCAAAGTATTTTTGAAGCATATTTAAACTACTTTTAATTATTTTACTTCCATGATGGATATCAAAATAACCGTCTCATTATGCATTGGGAAAGTAGAATAGAGCAAGGCTAAAAGTAAAATTTCCATAGCAATTCGGAAACTGACAGAACGGCATTACCTGTAAAATATTTTTTGTAGACGGATACGTCTTTGACGGATGTGTCCCTCTCCCACAAATTAACTCCAACCACCAACAGATTTTCACAGATGGAGTCGAACTGGGATAATTATGGATACGACCATCCGACGGAATTTTTCACTCGCTCTTTTAGCGACGGCATCCCCTCTTGGAAAAATATCAACAATTTGCGCGCGCTTCACACACATTATCAGACAGCAGACGACATTTATTCCAGACACGGTCTTCATCAGAGACAGTTTGAACAGAGTAAAGAACAATCCATTGAAGACCTTTACAGCAAACCATTGAAAAGACGTGACAGAGAGAACCATGTTCATTTCAATGATGACATGGTATTAACGGAACGCAAACTCGGAACAATTAGTCCATCCGGAATGAAGCTGATGAACTTCGATAGTCCGTACACTACCATCGACAAAAACTGGTCAAAGAGTTTTCTGGCTGAAATTCAAGAAAAAGCCAATAATATCAAGTTAAGAAACAATTTGGCGGTTGAAAATGGTAAACTAGAGGTTTAGTTGAATGAATCACTGGTCAATCACTTGTTGCAACAAGCTGTAATCCAAAATATAGTCTTGTCTATTCGTATTAGAATTTGTTTGGATTTAGAAGAGTTGTTTCATCTACAGAAAACAAAACTATGTATTCAGTGACAACAAATTCAGATAAAAGGATGTGCTGATTTTTCTATCACCGGCACACTTTGAAGATTTTAAGTTCATTTCAAATTTCAATTTCCTATTTCATGTTCATTCTATCCTAATGTCTTTAAAACATGTTTTGTTGTTTAATGCTCATTTACTTTGTCGTGTATTAAACTAAATAAAACTACAAAATGACTAATATTGAAGAGTGATTAATCACTTTTAAATAAGGCAAAAATACGATGCTGTAAGATCAATTGCTTTACATTGACTGGAAGTTTACATGTCTAAAACTGAAACAATATTCGATGCAAATATATTTATTTATTTCATATGCTTTCATTACCATTAAAATAATCATGTCTTACATCATAATTGTGTATGTTTCCAACTATGCATTTCTTTTAAATAATATATGATAAATGTTCATGTATCTAAAATATATCATTATTATCATATAACGCATTAACTTCATTAAATTAAAGATTTCTTTCATTCAACTTGTTTTCTTTGATTAAAAAAAAATGTTTTTCTATGCAAATCTCTAGATACTAATGACGGATTTTTAGGGTTTTTTTCGTATTGATTATATTTGCATGTACAGATGTAGTTCGTTTTTCTTTTTCACATATGACATATATTAAGCTTCACAGAACTCAATGTTGTTTTCACATGCAGATGATATTTGGAGTACTGTACTCGATTTGAATTCAATTAATGATTAGAAGCAATCTAACTGCGTAAAAATACCCATAGGATGTGATCAGTATTTAGAGCTTCCTTAAAGCCAGAGCACATGCAGCCAAACGTTGCATCCAAAACAATTGCAAACGCCAAAATAAAAGAATGGAGACCTAACGGTAGGACTTTAGGCCTAGATGCATGGTCACCTGATTTTTACTATACTTAACCAGACTAGGACCAATTCGGGTCCACCTTAACTGCTTTGTTTCTCTTGAATATGCTTATATTCAACGGGTCATGCAGGGATATGACTCGATTGGAGAATAACTCCATTCTATTGTTTAATTTAACAAATAGTAATTCATCAAGAACATATGTCGTTGTCATCTAACTATTAATTGAACAATCATGACAAGAGGCACAGGCGGGTGTGATCGGTCGGCCGGGAGTGCTTACTCCTCCATGGCACGTGATCACATCTGTGAAATTTTACGTCAGTGTTTGCTCTGCTTATGATATGCATTACTATGGACTTATGAACTTGACACTTTCTGTTACCGCAATCTTTTAATTCTAAAGGTTTCATGTATCTGCTTTTAACTTACACGAAAACATATGTATCAAATTATTTTAAAAATTCTCCATACGTATGTCAGTGTTGCTATGTTTTTCTTTTGTCTAATTCACACAGTTCACAGGCGAGTTTGTTTGGAAAATTTAATATATATAGGATCTTTGAAGATTTGTAGACTAGTCGGATATGATTTTTATCCAACGAGTTGTGTGGGTTTATTTCAACCCTGAGCTTTGGCTAGGGGATAAAAACTCATAACTAGATGGATAAATGTCATATCCAACTACAAATCATGGGGGATTCTTTTTATCCCATTATTTAATACTTCACAACCAATGCTTTACACTGTTTTATATAGGACTTCATCACGCTAAAACCATAGGATAAAGTGCTAAACATGGCATATAAATAACTTTTTATGGCCATTATATAGTTAATTGACTATAATTAATTCTTGAAAACGATCAAAAATGCTTTCAGGACAATCTTTGTATATAAAAATTATTTTAGTGAATGCTGCTAATAAGAAATGACACCATGAAAACTTAGGATAAAGTTTAATGTTTTTTGTTTTAATTCAAAGGTTAATGATGAAAAAGTTATTTATTTTAAGATTCTTTTTTATTAGATACATAATGCACTTGCATCTAGTATACATACAATGCGAATTTGATTCAAAATATACACAAGTCAAATCTTAAAACTTTAAAACAGAGGCAATTTTGATAAATTTGAAATACTTAAAATCAGTATTTCCACGCTTAACATTAAATTACATTTTTTCTTTTTACTTTTTGCACAGCAAAAAATACAACGAAATTACTTAATTTCAAAATATGACAGACAGATGTTTCCTAATATCAAATATTACTTTAATCATTAATAATTTTCTGGGGGAGCGAAGGGAACCTGATAACTGAATTTGCAAAGGTAATTTTTTATATGGCATAAAATTACAATGCCTTTAGGCAGAATATAAACTGTCTACAAAGAAAACTTTATATTCAAAATATATATATATATATTAAAAAAAAATTAGTAGACATATATTTAAAAATATACACATGCATTTAAACACACAAAAAACATGTTGATAAAAAAAAGTTATGGCCAGGTTAGATTAAAGATATGTATCTCATCTCTGAAAATATGGCAAAAAATATAAAAACGATTTCAATTTGATAAGATATATATAAAACCGTTAAAAATTGAAGGTATACACAAGGAACCGCAGATAAACACTCGAATGTGCAATGGGAGTTATTTCCCTTCTAATATGTGAACTTAGTTTAGATTCAATTGACAGAATCAGGCAAGTTTTATATAAAAAAAAAATAATAATAAACTTTTCTTATTAGTGGAAAATATGCTGATATGTCATAAAAATCTGGAATGTTTATGCATAAAAATATTTTTTTAAGAGATAACTGATATTTTGTAAAATATATTTTCAAAAGTCTACTGCACATAACCCTTGGGAAACACTTATCACATTTTTTGTATTCAACAAAAAAATACAAGTATAAAAAAAAAAAACACCATTTCACAACCACGCAATATACAAAAGATAAGTTTGCAAATAAAGACTCATTCTGAAATAACACAATGATAGTCACAAGTAAGTTGATATGCACAAAAGTTTTGAATGCTCATCACCACATTGAAATGTAAATACATGTACTTGTAGTTCATCTACAATTTTAATACAATTGCTAAGACAGGACTACATCTAGTCCTTCATAAAGGTACCAGGTAATCTAATCTGTAAGAATGGACAAAGATTTCAAAGATATGGATTTTCTCATGTTGTACAGGATATGCATTTCAGTGAATCGGATCACCGATAGCTGCTCTTGTCATACGACTGATCCATTATCCCCTTCATGTTGCTGTGTAGGTCTATCTCCTCCATGTCCACAGCATTGCGGTAATCTGTCAGCTCCTTGGAGATTTTGATTCTGGTGTAGTTAGCCGAGAGGATGGACATGAATAACAACTGTGAAATAAAGAAACATAAAAAGATTAGAGAACCACTGATTTTTCACTTGAAATACCTCTTTTTGTCAAAGTATGAATCTCATTTCACTTCAACAGATTTACCACTTCCACAAACTTGGTTTAAATCCACCTTTAGATGTTGGAAAACATTATACAACCAGAAGTCTCTGTCGAGACTGAAGCTCTACTGGTTTGAACTTATAGCAAAGGAAGAGAAAAGTACTTAAGCAGCTGGGATTTGAAACTTTACAACAGCAATAAATAGAATAATGATCATTGATAAAGTCTTTTTATTTTCTTAGTGTAGTCTACTTGTGTGCCAAGTTATATTGAAATTAGACCAAAACTGTAGGAGGAGTAGCATTTTGAAAAATTGTTTACAGACAGACGGACAGACAGACAGACGGACAGACGGACGGACGCCGGACGCATTACTATCGCATAAGCTCTTCTGGTCTCTGACCAGTAGAGCTAAAAATGTACTAGTAAATGGAAAATATTCTGAGTACCTACCATACCAATGACGATACATGCGGCTCCAGCTAAGGCTACACAGAACAGAGGACCTGCCTCAGCAAACTGAAATCAGACAATAAATGTAAGACAGTGAATTCTTCTTTTTACAGTAAGCATTTTCTCTCTCTTATTTTACAAATTATCTACTACGTAGATTACAATTGGCAATCAGGAGATCTCAGAAGTCTGTGATTATTGACAAAACTAACAGGGCGACATTTTCCAGAAACTCTTAATTTCTTTTTAAAAATTAAATAAAATGTATTTTTTTGATAAATTTATTTAATATTTTCAAATTGCTAAACAAACTGAAAACCTCAAATCTTTTTCATTACTTATCAACTGATAAAATTACAAAACAATTGTGCAATTCTTTATGATTATTCTCTTGCATTGTAAAACATGAAAGCAGGTATTTAAAATATATGTAGCTAATATGTAGCTAATTTCATATATCTCAGTAAAGTTATATTTACCCTATCACAGAGGACCCTCAGCTCTACAGGGTTACAGATCTCATCTCTCCCCGGAGCAGCAACACCCAGAAATGGGTATGTGGAATTCCTGTAGATACCTGGATGGAAAAAATAAATTGTTAAATTTAAAATACATGTAATAATATGTGGTTTACATATACGTTTATTCAGGTTAAATCAAGGGTGTACTCTGTCTCTATTGCTAACAACCTCTGGTTTGTATGAAAGGCTACGGAAGACATTGACAACTGAGTTCAACTGACCATATCCTTTAACACTTGAGTTTGAAGAAGTAAGTAAAAAAATTAAGAACTGACCATAATGTTTGAGTCTGAAGCAGTAAGCCACAGTCTGGTAATTGTTGTGGTAAACTTCCTGGTTACAGATGGAGCCCAGCATGATGTACAAAAACACAGGAATGGTGGCCACCCCCACGATCGCCAGCCAGACTAAACTCAGCAGGAAGGACATCATCATAAACTGAAAGGAAATTGCATCATAAACTGAAAGGAAATTGCATCATAAACTGAAAGGAAATATCATCATAAACTGAAAGGAAATTTTTTTGATAATAAATCATGCCCTAGCAAGTAGCAGTCGGTAAAAGTCACATATAATGATTTATCTATAAGCATGATAAGAATAAAATTATGAATAATGAAATAAACTTACAAAACCAGCAGACACTTGTCCTCCCATAATGCATCTCTTCCCGGAGTATACATTTTGTCTGGTTGCTCCTGTTGCTAGGAAACCGAAAACCAACAGGACAATGGAGAACAGTGCCATCACTACAGCAATCACAATAAACACAATCTGTACCACAGACAGCCTAGAAAATCCAAAGAACGGAATTCAAATGTAAATCATGTATGAACCAAAAAATTTCTCATTCATTCTCCTTCAAGACCAAATGTTTTTTGAAGCACAAAAGCCTCCTCTACTAGATTTTAAAGCAATAAGATTTTAGCGATAAGATTTTTAATTCGAAAAAATAATCTGCAGGAAAATACTCTATTACAATTAAAATATTCAAATAAGAAAAGTTCTCTTTTAAATCAATTACAAATTTCACTTCACTGCTCATTAAAGAAAACACATAAAAGTACTTAATTATTTTAAAATGTATAATGCATTAGAGGGTAAAAAATGTTAACATAGATATATAAAGACTATTTTCTTTGTATGTCAACACATTAGTTTCTTTCAGAATATGGTTAAATCTGATTTAACAGGACTTTGAACATTGTTGAACCTATGAATTCACTCAAACATGCAGAATCCTTTTAGTCTTTAAGTAAGTGACATGTAACTTTAAAATGTGTCCCTTACCAAGTCACTGTAAACTGGAACAACCCCTCCATAACATTGATAATGATTATCTGTAATGCTCGGTACAGGGTGCCACAAAACACACCCACTCCCACAAACACAATGATGGTGGCCATCAGAGATGCAAAGGGCCAGTTCCCCAACTTTTTAAGTGTACCTTAAAATAAAAAATTATACAGTTATGATTGTCTGTGCATATACAAATTTACACATGAAAAGTAACTGAAATAGAGCTAACATTAAGGGGTAATTTTTAGTTCAAAAGATCTAATTTTAACATAAATCCTTTTTAAGACCTTTTATTAAGTGTACCTTAAAATAAAAAATTATACAGTTATGATTGTCTGTGCATATACAAATTTACACATGAAAAGTAACTGAAATAGAGCTAACATTAAGGGGTAATTTTTAGTTCAAAAGATCTAATTTTAACATAAATCCTTTTTAAGACCTTTTTCCTAATCTGCTGCATACCAAAGACCTGATATCAGGGACTACTTGATTCCTGGTGCTACATAACATTTTTTTTCAAAGATTGTAAATAAAATTGTAGTATATTATAAATTTTCACAAAAACAGAAAGGGTGCTTGTACTGAAAAATTCACCTTCATACATATCATGCATATTACTACATAAAAATACATGTATAACTATAAATGGTGAAAATATTACATTTACACTAGAAGTATCATGTATGTGTTAGTCAAAAATATGTGATGTTTTCCAGGCTTTTTTCATAATGTTTGATATTCTAATTCTATGTGCCAGGAAAATATCAGAGCCAGTGCCATTAAGAAAGCTGGAAATAATGCTCTCTCCAACTGGAGTTGATTTTCAATATTTATGAACCAAATTAAATGTAAAAGTTCAAACTCACATCTATAGTTCAAACTCACATTTATCAATAGCACAACAGTGCTTCTAGTACTTACCAGTATCGATGAAAAGAAAACATCACTCTACATTTCAAAACAGGACTAGTGCAGATTGTAAATGCACAAAAACAAATCTTGACAGTCAAATAAAATGTTTGCTTTGGATTGTATGATTTAAAGCAAATCAAGAAAGTGATGTTGGTGAGTACCAAAAGTATTTTACTATTGATAAGTTGTGAGTTTGACATTTAATTTGGTTCACAAGCAATATTAAGTCCGTTAAAAAACCGGAAAATGTTGCCTTAGGTTGGAGGTCATAAGTTCCTAGTTTTCTTAATGGCGCTTGTTCTGATATTTTGCTGGAACGTAAAATATCAAAACCATTTTACAAGCCTGGAAAATGTCATATATTTTGTTAGCTGCAGATATGTAGCTCGCTGGTCTGAAAAAAAATTAGGATGGACAACCAGAGAGCAATAGTTCTAAAAGTTGAAAATCTTAACACTTTTTAGTGCGCAATAGACACTTTTTTAAATGGGTTACACTGTAGCTCTCTGGTCGTCCAATTCCAATTTTTTTTTCAAACCAGCGAGCTACAGATCTGTAGCTACCGAAATAGTGTACATGTGTAAATGAAATGTGTAAATGAAATGCTTCTAACTTTTTGTCTTCGTCTAACAGTAAATAAAATTAAATTTTGGTGTAAACTGTAAAATAAATTATCAACCTTCTCTGCATAGCTTAATAAACCGTACATAGTACAGCTAGATTAAGTTTAATCAACATGATCAATGGCTATTGGCTAAATATTGAGAAAATTATTTTGGACTTGCAACAATGCAGAATACAAGTAAATAATCCGCTGTTTTATTACAATCAGCTTTTGTATGAAATGTCTAACATAAAAAAAACTTATGTTACAGCTATTTATATTACCCATTTTTTATGAATCCACGAGCAAATCAGCGAAAATAATCAGTTTAAACTATAATCTTTTCTTCTTTCAAGTTTCATTTCGAAAATGACTCATAGGTGTCGCTTTTGGGAGTGGCAGGTGCTTAGTAAGTTGTACGGTATGTACTTTCATTAAGTCGTGCGATGAAATGGTAAAGCGAAACGCATGATCGAGCTATCACACATCGAATAAAGAAAATATCTATTAATAAGCAGAAAATCAGTTTTTTTGTTTATATCCAATGTCCAGTGTAAATCAGTAGGTACTGTACCCGTAATCTAATTGTTACCGCGAACTTTGTAATTCTTATTGATCAGTCGTATGGTCGAAATGTAATCCCAAAATCTATATAAATATCTTAAGAAGGCCAAACAAAATTGAATTAATAAATAATTAAAACAAATTAAATAAACAATTTCATTTATTTTTTATTAAACTGTGAAAAGTATTATTTTGATTGTTCATGCTTACATCCTTTGATTTAAATGCTGTCCACCCTGTTCTTCAGTTCCCTCATTTCATTGTGAATGTCTGTAATTTCTGACATAAAATGTTCACTGATACATGACTTGATTGTCGGCTTTCCAAGAATGATGTTGATTACTTTCTTGGTGCTCTCC
This sequence comes from Saccostrea glomerata, assembly GCA_003671525.1. Classification (NCBI taxonomy): domain Eukaryota; kingdom Metazoa; phylum Mollusca; class Bivalvia; order Ostreida; family Ostreidae; genus Saccostrea; species Saccostrea glomerata. The sequence goes on along the minus strand of PRKT01000035.1, from coordinate 161,975 downwards.
TCATCCTTGGTAAGGTGATCTAGAAGGGAATTTAGTTGGGATAGATCCTGTATTTACTATCACTATAAGTAAATTCATAAAAAAGAAAAAAAAACAGACAAAAGTAAAAATTATTCTACAATGTCCTTTTGTGAATGCTATATAAAGCTGATCATTTTTTAAATAGATTGTCTAACAATTGCCATCTCTTTTTGAACTGGGTATCTTCCATATTTAATGCAAACAAGTATTTTTCAAAACTATATTATTTACATATTACATTTTTAACTTCGTTGAATATCAAGGGTTTACAATTTCTAGATTTTTGGTATACATACTGTTTTACAAGCAATATAATGACATTTAAAGATGTGTTTTCTTTGCCAGCTAGAAATTGGGTCTAAGTTAATATTTTTTCCAGGTTTTTGTTTAATCTATTCTTCTAAACAATCCCATATTCCCTTAACAGGAAGACAGAAATAAAAGCAAAAGGATTTATTGCCGAATTATACGGGATGAAGAATTGGTCAGATCGTAATTTAAATACTCATCTTGCGGTCCGCTCGTTATAATTGTCCTAAAATTTATTAATTCGTAAATGACAGTTCCTGTTCAAGTTCAATTTATTCATCCACACCAAAATATAGGTACTTCAATATAGTACATTAACATATGGTTAGAGGTACATATACACTTCTCAGGACTTGTATAACTTGTTCTTACAAAGTATGAGATGAAACTCGTTTACTTTTTGAATGTTCAATAATAATTTCGTTGGACAAAACAAGCATGAAATCATGCAAAAAACATTGAAATATAAATTTCTTCTTGATTACATAATGACATTGGTATACAGGATTTCCCTATTTCGACGGAAAATCTAACAGGTAAATGCAATGAGTATGTATAGCCAAGCATTATTATACTCACTGGGGTACCTGCAACACGAAAAACTTCAAGTACATCAAGTACATGTTCATTTAGTTACATGTAATAGACCTTCATTCCATAGTCTGCACCCTCCCCCATCGGACATATGTACTTCTGAGAAGCTCCCCCCTCCCCGAAAATTCAACTGTACATGTACTTTGTTTTTTCTTTTGTTTTCCAAAAGTGCGTTGTATAGTTTTTTTTCCAAAGTGCGTTGCCACAATGGATTCAACCCGAAAATCCAACAACTCGTAATTAGGAAATTGGAAAGTCAGTCACTGAAGAAATCGCAAAAACTCGAATTAATGTTGTTTGCTATAATATTGATTACTTGGAAGTTTTCGAATTTGATTTTGAAGTATCGAAAATCGAGTTCCTATTTCATTAATGTTGCCCGTTCGTTCGTTTTAACGGTCTGTCAAATATCAGATTTTCAGAGTTGTATTCCACCTTACATGAAATTAAAAGATAATTTATCATGTTAGATATTTGACCCCAACAGTCTCGTTTGAATGAAAAAAAATTTGCTCCCATTTAAGTATAAGAAATATTAAGTTTATGATCAAAAATTATTTATATCGTTCTAAAAAGCAAAATACTACTGTGACAGCGTTCTCGGAATTGTTCCTAATATATAATTTATAGTGCAAATTGATTGCCTTTACACATTGTTACATGTATCTATAAAATTTTGATAACATTTAATAACGGACAATGTTTTCACAGTTATAATTACGCATATGCCGAAGAGATAAAAACCGAAAACTATAGCGGGCGCCGACAATATAATTAAAGTCAATTAGAAGTAAATAATTAGCTGCTTCCGTTTGCTTGACACTTTTGTGATCTTTAAAATACTTCTAATAATGTTCTCCTCATTAACTTCTCCTAGCCTTAGCTTGAAGAATAGATACTTGGATGGTCACTTTCACGATTAACCTCGAAGAGACTAGAGATGGCAGAGAAAAGAAAGAAAGGTAGGATATTTTACTTACAATTATTTAAAAACCGTTCGTTCTTTCTTCGCTATTTGCTGACACTGAGCAATTAATGCTTTGGTCGGTAAAGTATGCTGAGTGAAAAAAATATGAATTTAATCATTTATGTATTTCTGATTTCATGAATGTTTACGTGGAAAGTGTATTTTATTTTGACGAATTTAAAGACCCAATTTTTTTTACCGTACTGTTACCTGATGGGG
>PRKT01000035.1:110224-141582 GCA_003671525.1 Saccostrea glomerata | reverse complement strand
TTGGGTTTTCCCCTTCTAGAAATAGTAAAAATGACGACTTCCGTTCACGAACATTTGAAATGATAAGTCGCAGTAGTTAAACATGAAAATCCTCAGGACTGGAAATACAATGGGACACAAATTAGCGATGTATCAATTAATTACTAATCTCTGAAGATATTGAAACCTTTACTTCCAGTCGGTAAGTAGCTTTCATCATAATTTTTTGAGGATTTCCTACCGAGGGGTCGAAAATCGTATGTTGAAGTTGCCAACCTTGTTCTGTTATAGTATCAGTGAGGGTGAATTTTTATAAAGGGCTAGTTTTAGCTTAAATTTGGAATTTTTCAGTTGTAATACTTTGAAAATATATCATATAAAAATATTTTATTAAAAAAAGTCAAAGAATCCTTGGGGTACGGAACACGGGAGGGGGGGGGGCGTCCTGTCCCCAAGCACCTGTGGAATAAAGGACCACATCCTTTTTCAAGGTGAGATAATTATGAACAAGTGTAAAATAAATGGCATCTTCAATTTTCTTCAAATCATGACAACCGGGAGTAGGGTAGGGCCACAATGGAGAATCAAAGTTTAACATAGGAAAACAAAGCAAAAATCTCTAATAAAAAATTTCTTCTTAAGATCAGCAAAGCTTTGATTGTTCATGTTTATAAGGAAGCATCCTCGGGTAGTGTAGATTCAAGTTTGTTCAAATTATGACCCCTACCGGTCTTGTAGAGTAGGCTTTCCCCCTAAATTCCCCCGGAAAACTGGCTCTAGAGTAGGATTTCCCCTTCGGGAATCCCACACCAGAGTCAACTTTCCGGGGGAAATCCTACTCTGTATAGTAATTATAGAGTGCGATTTCTCCCAGAGTCAATCCCCCCCAATGAAAAATAATTCAAGGACAGATGATACAAACAAACCTAAAGTAAGTCTTATTCAAATAAGTTAAATGAAAGTTAAATTTTTCATTGAAAGATTCTCGAAAATGGCAGATTTAATATGACAAAAAAAATTATAGATTGATTAGGATGGTTACAGAAAGGTTGAAATTTAAACATCATAGTAAGTTTACAATGTCTAAATATTTTAGAAATTTTATTATTGTAATCATTTACAATCAAAATAGGTCCAAAAAATATATTCTAATCTAGACATCCATTTTTGTTTATTTCATAATTATAATTTGAGAATATTTACATTTCTTTTGAAAGCTAAATATTTTGGTTGAGATTCCATTATTTGCCTTACAACATAAGTAAAAAAAACCCACTCATTTACCTTTTAAAAAATCAGTTTTTCGTTTAATTATCTTTTTTCACCAAAATATTGCGGCTGTGCTTTATATTAACTCTATAACAAGGGGAAATCCTACTCTGCAGGGAAACTTGGTTTTGGTGTGAGATTTCCCTCCGGGGGAAATCCTACTCTAGAGTACGATTTCCGGGGGGAAAGCTGGCTATTGGGGAAATCCTACTCTACAACACCGGTATATCATGTATGTATATCATACATGTCATGTAGAGTGGGGCAACAATGGGTGATCAAGGTTTTACGTAGGGGATATAGGAAAAAACGTTAAATTAATTCACAAGAACAACAAAGCTATGATTGATCATCAATACAAACGCGTCAAGAAAGGTTATTTAGATTTAAACTGAAAATTTTCACATCATGACCAACCAGGAGAATAGAAGAACCATTAAAGTAGATAATAGTTATTCAAAGGAATATAAAGGCTATATCAATAATAAAATTTTCATCTTAAAAACATCAAAATCATTATTATTCATTTAAAAGCATCCGAAGGAAGTAAGTTTGTTCACCGCCACCCCCTTTATTCCTAAGAGTTATCTCCCGTTGTTGGCGTAACACTCATTTTTCCCACTAAGTTACCCGTTAATATTTTTAATCTTTATACCTTATCGGACATTTTCGATCTGTATCTGTATTGTCAGAATATAGGGCAACATGAAAAACATAATGAACGTATTCATACAGTTTTAATTTTTAAAATACTGACCCATAAAGTTGGTAAGATTAGAGAAGGAAAACAGTGCTTTACGCCTGATCCTGCAAAGGGGAATAACTTTTGTAAATGAGAAAGTCTTCTATACTGAACTGATTTTATTAAATTAGCTTTTACCTAACCTGAGTTGCTCAGGAGAGCGATGTGGTCCCTGGGCCTTTTGTTGTTGTTGTTTTTTTGTGACGGTAAAAATGCATTGACATAACATTCATTAGTGAAATTTTGTTAAAGTGTACAAGAAATGTCCAAAAAGTTCGGGGACAGTGGCGTTTTTGTCAAAATAAAGGGGTCAAGATATCCTAATTGTATACCAAAATATTAGTTATGAAAATCCAATTCAGAATAGTTAGATTTTTATTGTTTGAACCTAATATTTTTGTAAAAATCTTAGTCATCAAAAGTCGCACGGAGCAGGGTTAAAATGTCACAACTTTGAAATAGAGTGATCTGATTGAAATGATTATTTTCTTCTTAAAACGAGTCAAAACTGAATAAATATTTAATATATCATAAATAAAGCGATTTTGGCCGTTTTCTGATACATTTAGTATTGCTTGCTAAATAGACAATGAAATATGGTGTCTTCCAACTTAGCCAACATTTTGAAAAAATACAGGTTAAACACAGGCTTATCTATGTTGGCCAAGTGGGAATGGGGTAGATGTGGGGAACACAAGAAATTAATTACTGGTAGGCTATAGTCTAATTCAAAATGAATGAAATATTTATTTTAGTCTATAATAATTTGAGGCATGTATTAAAGAACAGTTATATCAGATAATCAAAATTAAAAAGGTCTGTAAATTATAGATATCAAGAATTCAAAACAATAACCCAATTATTTTTCGACTTTACATTAAGTAAACAGAATAAAATTAAGTCAATTAAACTTTAGAAACGCTAGGTTTTACAGGTTCAAAATTTGTGAGAATTTTTATTTGAACGTAAATAACATTGATCATGTACATATACACTTAATCTCTTTTCATATTCTATTTTATATTAGATATGCCATACATGTATAAACATGTAAATTTAGATATAATTCTTATGAAATAAAATGTATAATAGATAAATTTCATAAATTGTTTATAATCTTTCCATCTTCAATTGTTTTTAGAAATAAAAAATACAGAATATGCTGCAGCATGTCTTTTTTTTAAATATACAAACCTTGATCAGAGACCAGAAGAGCTTTTGCGATAGTAATGCGTCCGGCGTCCGTCCCTCTGTCTGTCTGTCTGTAAACAATTTTTCAAAATACTACTCCTCCTACAGGTTTGGTCTAATTTCAGTATAACTTGGCACACAAGTAGACTACACTAAGATACATAATTCTGTGTATCGGTTTTTGATTTCGATGAACGGTGTTGACGTGGTTACTAAAAATAGAAATTTCTGTGAAATTCTTTCAAAATGTTACTCCTCCTACAGTTTTGGTCTGATTTCAATATAACTTGGCACACAAGTAGACTACACTAAGAAAATAAAGAGATTTTATCAAGGATCATTTTAATTCTATTTATTGCTGTTGTAAAGTTTCAACTCCCAAAAGCTTAAGTACTTTTCTCTTCCTTTGCTATAAGTACGAACCAGTAGAGCTTCAGTCTCGAGAGAGACTTCTGGTTTTTAAAGAGAAATAAAATATTTTTTGTGCATTTTCCATAGTAGAGTAAAACTGTACAAATAAAACAAAATGACAGGAACTATACAAATAAAACAAAATGACAGGAATCTAAACTGTTGTTCATGCATTACCATTATATAAATGGTGCCTGTTTTGGAGGGTAACATTTGAAATTGACACCCCAAGGAAAACCATTGTCAACCGACGCGTCAACTTTCAACTGTTACCCTCCAAAACAGGCACCATTTATTAATTTTATTATACTGAATGTCTTCTTGATTTAGGATGTCAGCAAAAAGAATCGTCGATCGTCTTTACGTTCACGTTTAGAAAGCTTTCAAACTCTCCACTACTTCGAAAAAGGTTTACTGACCTCTTTATTGTTTACTTGATACTCTAAGTGTTCTTTATCATCTAAAGTTTCGTTATTTCTGCACTCGCAAGCATGTTTCGTCTGTCGTTTGTTGTTTTCAAGTAAGCTAAGGCTGGGGGTAATAGAACGGATTGTTAACGATCATAAATGACGTTATCATGAAATAAGCTTTACGTCAGACTCGCCCGTGCAGCTTGCATTTATAATGTTTAGGAAATAGATGTGAATGTTTTAATTTTTGTTTATTTATACTCAATCATGGTCTATATTAAGATACTATCTTACATGTACATGTTTGCCAATGCGGACTTTATAAAGAAAATTGCACTTGTCCACGGACTTTTTGACAACGTTAACCCCTATTGTTAACGAAAATTTTAAAAGATTGATAAAGGACTAGATAGGGTAACGGCCGAATCTGGCCCTTTATTTGATGTAAAAATCAGAACACTTGTTAAATTGTGACGGTTTGTAGTTAAGAAGTTGAAATGATGCTTACTTTAAAACAAGTTATAATTTAGATTCAAAGCTTACACGGAAGCTACTAGAGGGTGCAGAAGTAGGACATTTTCCAGAATTTACTCAATTCTGGTGAAATTTCATCATATTTGAGATACATTTCTCTTCAAAGAACATAGAGCACAAGCTTGCCTATCTGAGATTATTACACAAAAACTGCATCTGATATTAGTGTATAAAATATATAAATTTAGTAGATAGACAAACGTGTGTTCTATGTTTTCCGAAACAAAATGTGCTGTAAAATCGTTGAAATTTGCATAAAAATAAATTTTTTTGAAAATTAACCTATTTCCAGACCTCACTGTGACCTCTGTATATTCTAAAACGTAGAACCGATATCCATTTTATGACAGGGGTGACAACAGGTTTTTATGGATAAACTGTTGGATCATTCTGAAAGACACCCAAATCGGGGGCCAAATACTGGTCTATCCTATCTTGTCCTTTAGAGTTGATAGTTCAATATCTTCTTACAAAAAAAATACAAATTCAACAGAAACTTTTTTTCTCTAATTTCTCAAATTATTCCTCTGTAACACTTCAATGTTTATTTATATAAAATAATATGATTTTCTAATTGACTTTCAGGAATGGTTCAAGGGAAAGAGAAAAACAGATCGTAATCACAAGAAAGAGCCGGTGCGTGGTGACATCTCGGATCTCTTACTTACGCTACAAAAAACAAGATCCGTTTTCCAGCTGCAACCCACATCCAAGAAACGTAGGCAGATTCCCAAAGAAGAAGATGCAGCACCAAACAACTTGGCGGAAACCTTGCGAATTCTGAAGGAGGAGCCCCACATGACTCAGTCTATTTGGCCAAACCCACCTCGGTGTTTCAGTGCGGCATCACTTTCCAATGGATGTGATCCCTACTCCTTCCCAGCTCTTGCGTCAGCCTTCGAGACATCATCATTGAAGTCACCACACAAAGAGACCGGCTGTGTTTCATTCACACCAGAGCTCACGGAATCGTCCATTCTCAAGTCCAGCATCAGGGTCAGGGATCCATTTCAGGATGACCCAACGCCGACAAAGAAGAAGCGGAAGTTGCATAGTGACGTCACCTATTCCATTCCATCCATTGATACCACGTTGGAGGATATCTATAACATGACGTCATCACTTCTTCCATACATTGACAATTTCCTGTGGGGCATGGAAGCACCGAGATTCACGTGATTCCATACGATTGAAAGATACATTTGTTGTGATAACGATCAATAATGTGAAAATGTGCTATTAAACTGTGCACCCCAGTGCTACATCGTAAATGTGCTGATTGTATTCATTAATGTTTTTTCCCGGAAAGAACCATTATGATATTTGTTGAGTTCATTTTATGTATCATATGCAGAAAGTAAAAAGAATGGATGCGTTTTAATTCTTATAAGATATGCTCAAGTTTTAATAAATAGAACAATGTATAGAGACAATGTAAATATCTGACATAAAGTTCACATATTTAATTGATATGTTTTTTCTTCTTCCTGGAATGTGTAATATTGAATTGACAATTGTGAAAAAATGACTATTGTATTCGGGAATAAAGCTTAATGCACAAATCAACATACAAGTATTTTTCATGAGAAAACATACGCAAGGGCCATAACCCTGGCAAGATCGGATATATGTAAGGTACTTTTTTTATTTCTTAGCCAATAATATCTTACTATAAGAATTAAATAATCAGAAAATACCCCCCCCCCCCAAAAAAAAGTTGGTAATTAAAAAAATTTAATGGAAGTCAAAATGATCAGAATTTCCCCTTACTAAGTTAGCTTTCAACTAAAGACGATTTAATGACCAAAAATTTACGAATGATTCTGATTGAAATTTTCAGTCTCTACAAAATAACTTCCCTGAAATAATACTTAATTTGTTTTGTCAAGGTCAAGGGGTAAGACATCATAACATGCTCGGATATATCTTGTCACAGGTAGTACATATGCCATTTATGAAAGCCCCATTTCTTCTCAATATAAGGAACAAGATGTATTTGTGAAACACTGTTGACCCCGAATGGCAACATAACGAAGATTAAAATTTTCTTTAAATGCAAATTAAATATATTATTAACCAAAGTAGGGTTTTCTCACAAGAAATACGATTGTGAAATACAGAATCCCTAGTACCACCTGTTCAAAAATTATTGTCGAGGACAATTTTTTGAAAAGTAGGTCAAACTCCAAAGTGAAAGGGTCTGAGTTGTTGGTTTCTTGAGAAAGGTCTTGTCACAAGAAATACATATATATAGGATAAAAACCCTAACCCTAACCGTTCAAAAGTTATGGCCAAGGTTAAAGTTTTTGAAAAGTAGGTCAACTCCAAAGTTAAAGTCAAAGGGTTAAAGTTCTCGGTATCCAATGAAAGGTCTTCTCACAAGGATTACATATGTGAAGTATAAAAGCCCTAGTTCCTACGGTTCAAAAGTTATGGTTAAGGTTAAATTAAAGTTTGTTCATAAATACGTAAATCTCCGAGGTCAAGGTCAAAAGGTCAAATTTGTTGGTATCCAATGAAAGGTCTTCCCATAAAGAATTCATTTATGAAATATGAAGTCCTAGTATTTACCATTCAAAAGTTATGGCCAAAGTAAGTTCCACGTATTCAAAAGTTATGGGCAAGGTTCAAGTTTTTGTGACGTATGGACAGACTGACAGACAGACGGACAGGCGAATGAGATTTCGCGAAAGCGGGGGACAAAAAAAATTCTACATGCACGTGTCTGTCCGAACATTTAAGACACAACATAAAAAGGCGGCAATCTTACTGTGTATATATACATGTTCATGTAAGTAAACTTGCAAAAGGTTGAAATGTACTGTTTTAGTACCTGTAGATTGCTTTCGTATTCATTTCGTATTCATTATCACAAATTCAAACACAAAACTGGAAACAGTAGTCCATTTCTAGATGAAAAATGTATTAATTTAAATTATATTGTCATTATACTCTATGGTCCAACCACACAGGAATGATACGAGATTTGGCAGGTCATTTTCACAGTAGCTTAGCTATTTCATCCCCCGGATAATTGGTGACCGAGTGACTTCAACGATATGTCAATCTTATTTGAAACCATATAAATTACCGAGAAGTTTTAAAAGGAGGAGGATATTTCAACTAGGATATTTCAAATATTTGACACCATGATACTTTTTTAATGAATCTAGATGGGTAATACTCATATGCACATTCTTATAAAACATTATATTTACATTTGCAAATGTTTTCCTTTATATAACACTACTAAAGGCAAGCGTTTTTATTACTGTATAAATACAGGTATGGGGCCAAGAGGTCATAGATGTGCGTTTGGATAAACGTTCGACGTAATTTCTCTGTGACGTCATAAAGGGTCGACGCGCGTTAAGTGGATTACATACATGCCGTTGGGTTTGAAAATTTAACGCATTTCACACGTTAAAAGTAACAATCAGGCAAATATAAAGTATGAATAAGTCACAAATGTAAATATAAGTAATAAGGTATTAATTTTTGAGTTTTATTGAGATGTAAAACGGGTTGGCACATGATCAAATCTTCCATAAAGCCCGAAGGGCTTTATGGGATTTGATCACGTGACCAACCCGTTTTAAATCTCAATAAAACTCAAAAAATGATACCTTATTTCTTAAATAGAACGTTCGATAGCAAACATTTTACTGAAGAATTGTAAAGAAGAATCGCTCTTTCGAAATAAACGACTGTTCCTACAGACCATTTTTGCCCCTCCATGTCTTTCCCCAAAGAAAAATATCCTTTGGAATCACATTAAAAATTAATGTCCATTTCAAAATAAAGAAATAAAATTATCGCATCTTCGCGAACCGCTCCCCGAAAACCATTGGCTAGCGAAGATGAATGATCGAAAACTTTTATTCTTCATCCAAAACTGTTTGATAACATTAAATTACAGCATTTTTTTTTTTAAATTGATGAACTCGCTTTTTATATTTTATTTACACATCAGTAAAATGATGAAGCAGCTAAATATAAATAGATATAAGTTCTGAACCTGTCTTCGGGCACGTACTAAATGACAGTTTTTTAAAATCTGATGATTATGATTCAACGAAGTCAGTAATGTCCTAAACATAGTTGATACCAAAGGGAGTTTCTGTCCAAACATCGTTTACGGAAGCGTTCTGTTGACTTAGATCAAAGAAGCAGACGATAAAATCCAGAGACGGGACAAGATAACGAAATTCATTGTACATGGGTATTTTCCTCAGCCAAGCGGAGTTTTTAACCAACAAAAATCATGTAAGTAAAAATACTAGGTTAATTTGAGGACAGATAGATATTTATGAATAAAGAAAAAAGTTAATATATTTTTAACAACCATGGAAACATGGGATTCGGTATGGATAAATTAAAGGCTGATAGGTATTAATGAATAAAAAAAAATATTTGTAAAAAAATATTTTAAAGTTAACTTTTCCACTGTTTTTAATATAGAGCCCTATTCTCGAAATTTTATTATTACATGTTTTTTAAAAGAACAATAATCATTTATCTTTTTTATCTGAATAAATGTTCCATAAAATAAAAATAGAATGGTTCGGAATGAGGATGGCATATTTACGTAAATAAATATCAGCATATTTAATCATTTATTATCTTTCAAAATTCAAAAGAATAAATCTTCGAAAATAGGAAAAAAATCTTAAATTAATGTTTAGCTTGAGAATATTTTAAATCTCATTCAAAACTTAATTTTATCCTGATAATAATCGTTCAGTCTTCCACATTCGTATTCATTTTTTATGAGTACATGTGGTATATACTGAACGTATACTTCATAAACTAAAGCCCTCTGAAGTCTTATTATAAAATATTATTATCATGCTTCAAGAAAGTTTGGAGTATTTTGACCAACATATTCGATATTATCCATTTTTTGTATTCAAGAAAGTGAGGGAAGTGATTTTTACGGAGTTCATGTAACTTCCTTACAAATGGCGAAGACATATTACGGTGGTCCATGCATTCTGAAAATAAAAAGTCATTTGCACAAAGAAAGAAGTAAAAGGTCTACATACACCGTCCTGTAGTATTCATGACTCCAAATATATTCTCCAGCACTTATATACGTTTTTTACTTATCTGATGAAATAATCAATGATATGACAAAAATGACATAATTTATATGTTGAATATATCGTTTGTATGAGCAATGATTAAAAGTAAAATTTTAAAAAAGATAAAAACCCATGATAACTAATTGCAAAAATTTTCGAAGACTATAGTGATGGTTCTTACAGCAACTAGCTGAATTTTTCTATATCAAAAAGTATACAGCCGTCCCTGACAATTGAAGCATATTCGAGATTGGGCCTGACAAGAGTTGAATATATTTGAAAAAGAGTGCTTCTTCTAAGGATGAATTTAAGCTTTTTCAAAAGAACAAAATTTAATGCAGTATTTACAATGCTATCTAAGATGTATCTTGAGAGAGATATTCCAATACTCTTACGTGAATTAAGTTTCAAAATCTAATTAACATTATGAAAGTATAATTTAGGAATTAAGATCAGGATCTTTTTTAAAGAGTAATGCAGCTGTATTTTTTCAAAGAAATATATTTATGTAACCATTTTTATTAAGATTAAGTTTATTTATTAATAATTAAAACAAAAAAAAATCAATGTTTCGATTTAACGTGATCATTTGAGAATTAAATAAATTTAAAAAAAACAAACCATTTTATAGATATTAAGAACTTCTACTATATTTCGAAGTGTACATCGTATCCTCCGACAAAACTGATGATGACCTGAAGTGACATAACGATCAGAAGGTAAGGCATTTTAATTCCAATGCACTATAGCATGTACAATAATACATATGTTATCGTGGTTTAGAATAAGATAGTTGACCAGAAAAAAGTCACTTTTGCCTGAAGTATATTTTTCCTGTTTTTTTTTTATCCGTAAGGCCAAAAGTTTTCTAAAAAGAAATATAGACTAGTGCTTAAATGGAACAAATCCCATGGCATAGATCACTAAAAAAAAAACAAAAAAAAAAAAAAAACAAACAAACAAACATGCAAAACAAAACAAAAACGATTGATTTATTCAAAAGAGTTTAATAATAATGTACACAAAATAAATTAGCCGATTATTGTTTCCTCATTTATACATTATTACGTTTGAGTGAATCTTTTAAATGAAAATATAATTAATTTTTATATCCATGATTTCCACAAAAGTTAAAATTACATACGATGGAATTCTTACACATCTTATTTATTTTTCATGATCACGCTGTTAATTTTGTGGAGAAGATCTTAAACATTTGTACTTTTGTGAAACCTCCACCCCTTAGATGGCTTATTTTGGATCCAGAGCCATTTGTACAATATTAAAACTAAAATTACATAATTCTACATTATGAAAAGTTTCATTTTTCTTGCACAGTTGGCCACAAAATTTCTTTTGAAATGGCACCAAAACAGATCTACTTTTTATCAAAATACATATATTTCCCTTCATGATGGTGTGGGGGTTCGTGGTCCTTCAAACTTCCTCCAATTCATATTAAGAGTGTTTCATGGTGAACATGAAGTTAAAGAGTTAATAAGTTCAGTTTAGTTGTACATGTTGTTGGCACCGAAACTAATTTAGGCGATGACTCCAGGATGTAAAAAAGTAAAGCAAAGTCTAGATGATGTAAAAAAATAAAACAAAGTCTGGGACCAAGAAATGTGAAAAGATACATTTTAATGAACAAAGTTAGTGAAAGGTACTTAAACAGTAAAGACAGGAGCTAATGTTTCGGAATGTCTCGGTGTTTACGGAGTGTCACTTGCAAGTGTAAATAAGGATTGTTTGTCAAGCGGACTTCATTACATAAATAATCGGAAATACCAGTGTTGACCAAATGTTTAAAGATCTGGAGCTGACGAAACGAGATAGTCATGGAGACTTCTTAAACACTTTCATTTTTCAGAAGATGATTATGTGCAATTAGATGGCCATCTTTAAGGCTCTGTTTTGTCATTTTGTTTTGACACTTACCGACGTAATGATAGGTTTTTGCGATAAAAGTGTGTTTGCATGCAATTTCGATCTTAGTTTGTCGTACTGCCATTGAAGCTTGGATATTGAAGAACGATGTTAAAGTCACCCTATAATACACTTGAGTTAGAATGACACACCAGACAACTAGCTTAATCTCTCTTATGAAAAGAACCTTATTCAAACTGAGACTCATATGCAGAATTTATAATGCAGCATACTTAATATATTCTACACAGAATGAAATTCGAAACAAAAAAATTCCTTCACAAGAATAGAATCATTTTTAAAGACTCCTTTTATTTTTTTTAATATGCATGTTTAAACTTTCTGAAAATCTATTTTTGTATATTTATTATATATTATAACTTTATAATTCATTACTAGTACCATATTCATTTTCAGAATAAATCCATTATGTTCGTCACGTCCACTGGAATATTCATACTCATTCTCTTTCGAGGCTTTTTCTGTTGTAAGTTATAAAAAAGAAGGCAGTCTTAATTGTAAAAAAAAAATCATGAATGATTATTATTTCAAACCAAAGGAGCAAAAATACATGTATTTAAATTTGGCAATTTTTGTTATACACTTATTTATCATGCATGATGAGTTCAAAAGTCATTTGTATTATTATTTTTTTTTAAATGGTTAAGATACCAAATATTTTACGCCTTGATAAATAAAAAGGATTAATTAAAAATAATAATAAAAAAGAGCATACAAATATTCTAAGTTAACTTTTCACATTCTAAGTAACATTTTAGTCTTTTTATTTCAAAACATTTTATTATATTTTATTACAGATATGTGCAACAACGTTAGTCAGCAAAATACTCCTTCACATGAAATTCATTACAATGCCACAGACTATACTCAGAACGTTAGTGATAAATACATATCAGTGGATTACAAAAGTTATTCCGAAAGCGGGATTCAGCATCATCAGTGGACCATCACAAGCCCCCAAAACACTCTGATAAATGTTACATTCTTCGCGGGTTGGCCTTACAACCTGAATCCGACAGCCGATATATCTTGTGAGTCGCGGAAAAGCAATTTAAAGGTCAGTCTTTCGGTCATTTCCCTTCTTTTGAAAGTAATTCTTCATTGATGATCTTCAAAAAGGTGTCTTGATAACTATTTTAATGCTTGTTCTTCCCTCTTTAGATATTGACGCTTCTTCCCTCTTTGAACTCGTTTCCTAATTAGTCTGCTTAATTTGAGTGCAGTCTGGGTACATATTGGAATATCCCAGCAACATTTACATGTTTAAGAAATGTTTCTCCTCTTTCCAAGGCATTATTTGGTATAGGATCAATTAATCTTTCATTCTAAATTACTAGTGAAAGATGAACTTGTTCTCTTACACGATTTATATAATGACACATAAGATACCAAAAATCAAACAAACATGTAAAAAGAGGTCTTGAATATATTAAATAAACAGAAAAAAATGAATTTTGTTTATGTCTATATTTGAGCAAAGCTGCATTAAGGTTTAATGTATTTGATGTTGTCCAAGGAAAAAGTTAATGAACGCCAACGGCTAAAAACAATGTAAAAGAGGATGACATAGTCATAAAACAATATGTATACTAGTAACAAAATTAATCTACCTTCAAAAATGAATATTTAGCCGGTAAGACATATGTTACAACTTTGGGGCCACTTTTATAACATGTGTGCAAAATATTCAATATTATCTGCTTGACACTTGTACATCTTAAGCCAGGAAAATCCAATTTAACTCCAATTTAACCAGATGCTTTTGTCACCATGATCGATTACATATATATATATATAAGTAAATGTCAACTAAGTCTATTCTGTTTTACTCTAATTTATGTGAACTTCTGCAAAACGTACTGAATTTCAGCTAATGAAAATGTCCTTTACTCCGACTGGAAAGACAAATACATAGTTACACCAATTTGTATCAAATTTTTTCAAAGATTTAAAATAATATTTATATTTTCACTTATATAATATACAGTCTTGTAATTTTTTTTTCGTATGCATGAAAAAAGATAGATATTAACAGACTGATGAAATATTTTTTGGTTTAAAAATATGTATAAAGAATCACACCAAGTATCGTTTGAATAAAACAGCTACATAAACTGAGTTTTGATATTTTGAAATTTGATATTATTTCTTACAAAGTCTGAAGATAAAAATAACTATCTGCTTACATTGTTTTTCTTCTTCCATAAGAGGAAATCCGGTAATATCGTTTAATGGCTGCTTTTATCTAATTTCAAAGAAGAAAGAAAAGAAGAAAATTAATCCCTAGAAAAAATCTCAAATAAAACTTGCATGTAGACTAAAATTTCATATTGCATAAACTATAAACACTTGTAACACAGTAAGCAATATAGTGTAAAACAACATATACCTGCAACATGTAAGAATTTTTAACAGGTTGTGGGCCTCATGGGACAAAATGGAACCTTCTGTATAGCACCTGGTCAGTACGAGAACATTAGGAGGAACATGACCACATCCCTATCATCCAGCAACTCATTGTTGATTCAGTTTCAAGTTGATACTGCATTTGTCAAGGATTCCAACTTCAGTCTAAGATACGAAGGTAACTTTAACCTATAATTTAAGATGCTCAATAAATTTCTTTTTTTTTTCTTTTGTTATGTTTTTTATGTTCTAAAAGGACCCCCGACATTTCTTGCAAAAATGTCACATTTAAACAGTTTGATTTTAGAAAAAATCTACATTTTTTTTATTTTTAAACATTAATTTAAGAATTAAAGCCCATGAACAAACTTACTTAGTCTTCTATTATCAAATTCTTAATAAATTGAATACTAGTATAACAAACATATTTGACAAAATTATTCTGAGAATCTCTCCAGTTTATATTGTTATGAATTTTAATTGTCTAATTTATATGAAGTTGGAAAGTTCTGTGCTGAGGAGATAACTGTGATGGACGAGTATATTGTACAATGGAACCCAGCCTTCATGTGTAGAGAAACAGTGTCAAAATGTCCCTACTCTACAGAGGGTAAGTTCTGTTATGATATCTATTCCTTTTAAAAAGGAATCTTCTTGAATTTTTGTCCACAATTTGCATATCATACAATTATTCTTGTAAAGACGTTATTAATATCAATTATGATGTTTAAGATTCTTTTGTTTCCGTGCTTAAGTTCATATTAAACAATAATAATATTTTTTGAAGAAAAAAAAAACGTTGCTCTGAAATCTTTAAAATTGATGTCAAATCGTGATGTTGGTCAAATGCGTGTGATATGATTCGTTTTCCATAAAAAATGCATTCATGCAATCGAATGGCAGACTCTATTATGCTTTTTATCAGTGTAAACTAGCTTGCGGCACGTTTAAAGAAAAGTTATAATCATTTCAAAGGTTTGAAATTCTTGTCCGTAGCAGTTTTTTATTCAAACCCTCACAAATCTCCTTATAAGACAAAATTGTGAATCGTGTACATTTTTCTATGAACCAGTGTTCAAATGATTCATTACAGGTTTTATGTCTAGAAGATGCCTTGATATCGATGGCTCTCCGAAGTGGGGAAGGCCAAACTTGGAACACTGTGTCAGTCTAGCGATGAAAAATATCTACAACGAGGTAACTATATCACCTATAAAGAATTTTAGGTCGTAATGAAATGTTTAGTTTAATTGACTACTTATGTTAGTCTCTCGTAGACGGTATTTTTTCTGCATTTTTGCAAAACTTTTTTGAGTAAAAGTAAGAGTTGATGAAAGAGATAACTTAGGAGCAATGCAAGTAATACCAAATATAAATAAAACACAACAATAATTTTCAACTCTTCTTTAGGCAGAGTCACTCAGAAATAAAAGTGTAGTGTCATCATCGTCAATTTTGAACGTCACATCAAGTCTTGCTGACGTCATCGCCAAAAGAAAATCGAACACATCCCTTTATCCTGGTGATCTAACAGAGGCAACTCGGACCGTTGTAACTATTTCAGATGTAACAGAAAATGCATCCGTACATGAGTATTCCTTATTAGAACTTGCAGAGGTATTTTTTAATTAAGTACTTATAAGTTATTTTATTAGAAGCTGTAAAACAAGTCAATCACAGAACAAAGAAGTGTTGTAATTTTTTTCTGGAATTTTGCTTAATATTTAGTGATTCTTAAATTTGATAATTTGCTACAGGGCTATGGGAAGGCTGTAAATGAAATCGTTGATCCAGAAACAACAAACATTTGGAAAATATTGGCATTTGTAAGATTTTCAAATTCTTATTGATTAGATTTAGAATTTGATATTAGATCTATAATGATGGTTTCATCTCGAAGCCTTCTTATACGTTTTATATCACTTTCTTCTTTCAGTCAACCGTGGAAAGTAAATTTTTGAGTATTCTAAATTCAGTTGAGATTATGTCTTCTCACATCGCAAGGAAGAAAATCTCGATGATGAAGAAACGATTTTATCGTTCTGCAAGCAACTACTCACTCAATGATCGCATAAACGTTTCACATGAAAATATAGGTAAGATATTATTTATACCTCTAGTAATCAGTATATCTCCATAAGCTTCAACGTGTGTTCAGTTTTCTATGTCATGGTACTCACAATGCACACATAATCTATAGCTTTATGTATGAAGATTTTCTTTGGAATCTTGATTTTTTGACAGATTTTGAAATATCATTTCATGAGAGAGTTGCTATCTGTGAGGACACTGTTGGTTTAAATGTCGGCCCTGCCAAGTTGATTCTGACGTCATCTGTATTTAAAGCGGCTATTGGTTCTACGAAAGGTACATGCTATTGTATCCTGTCATTGCGATAGCAAACAAACTTTTTTATATTAAATGATCATTTATAACTAAAATATCCATTTCTAGATAAATATATACAGATTTACACTGGACGATTTCCAACTATTCCAAATATTCTGTCGTCTGCTGCTGAGGAGGAAACGAAATACAACTACATGTGAGTAGCAATGTTAATTTGACACATTGGATTAAAAAAAATCTTTTTTTTTAATCTAGTCAATTTTATTATATTTTGCTGATTGTAATTTTTTCATTCATCTATATATTGATAAAGACTATATCAGAATGCTTTTAGGATGAATGTCGTCTTACTTATGTTACAGATATCCAAACATTTCTAGACAAAGTCAGTTTATAAATTCTGACATCTTATCGGCAAGAGTGTTGAACACCCCGGAATCCGCTTATCAAGATCTTTCGCACCCTATTACCATTATTTTTCGTGTAGATGTAAGCTCTTTTACATTTGGAGAATTCTATGCTACAGATATCATATACTCAGTAAAAACGCATAATAAATTCAAATGTTAAAATTACAAGCAATAATTATAATAATTTTATCGTAGAATACAACATGGAACTCTTCTTACCAGAGAACCTGCGTTGCACTCAATATGACAGATGGGTATGGCTAGCAATCTATTAAATGTCTCTGACTTTAACATAAGTTGATATTTTGAGTATAAAATTGACACATTCATATAATAATATTTTGTTTAGTTCCATGGAAAATCGTTGGTCACCAGACGGGTGCCATTTAGATCCCTTACAGAGCAACCTTACTCATGCAGTGTGTGTTTGTTCACATTTGACAAATTTCGCTATCCTGATGGATGTATTTGATGTACAGGTATACCATTTACTAATTTAAAGAAATTAGAAAAACTATACTTTTTAGAAACACTCTCTATTGGACTTTTGCGCTGACTTTTACAGTTGATGGCTTACTTTTACATTAGGAGAGTGTACGGAAGCTTTTTACGCTATTGATATTTAGCTCAATATTTAATTCAACAAAATAAAGAGTTATTTCAAAACACAGATAAGTTTTCCTTGACGAAAAACGACAACCATCCTACCCTTAACTCCTGGCCTTCACATGTTCGTGCCCAAAACATCATTTCTATGACCACTATAAATGTTTTCTTATCTATTATAAATTCTGTACTTCCTTACATGAAACAGGTTTAAATGTCCAAGTACACCGTCAACTGTAAAATGCAATGCTACTCACAAAAGTCCAAGAGCAAATCTTGCTGACTATCCAGTTTCCAGTCTTGTAAGTATTCACCCATCGATTATAGGGATGTCTAATTGAAAGAAATTAGAAAAATGCATTTTCTAAAAATAGTGAGTCTCTTTTAGCAAATCCTTCTGACTACTGTGTACAGAGAAATTGTCGCCCCTTTCGCTCTCCTCAGAAGTAGGCGAAATTAAAACGGGGCGAATTCAAAGTAAACAGTATCATATCTTAACAAAAATCTTTCGGGTGAATTTAAAACGGAGCAAACTTGTTTCCAAATATGAGATGGTGAAAAAAAAACACGGGGCGAAAATAACCCTATATTCAGTAACCAGTTTCCAGTCTTAGCTTGTAAGCATTCACCCGAGGATGAGAGGGATGTATCAAAATGCGATACGTGTAGTTGCTCGCGTGGCGCAGTGGTTAGAGCGTCTGCTCTAAAGTCGCGAAATAAGGAGTTGATCCTTACGTAGTGGATTCGAATCCCACTGTAGGACGTAGAGACCGCTCCTTCGGATGAGACCGTATAAACGGGGATAAGTCCCGCGTCGCAGTAGGTGCTGGCACGAAAAAGACCCGTCCCTGCTCAATGGCCCTAAGTGTCGCGTATAGGAAAAATTTGCAATTGTCCACCGACAAGTGGTGGCGTCTCCATGTGAATGAAAAATTCTCAAGAGGGACATAAAACAATATACAATCAATACAATCAGGATGAGATATTTTACTAGTGGTGACCTGAAAACAAACTTACTGATTAACATGATAACTTCAACTTTTCTACCCTCAACTTCCCTTACTTATGTAGCAATTGGGATTTAGTTTTCCCACTTGTTTCAATACGCAAGTGCATGTACTTCATCGAACAATTTCTGAAAGCTATTGAAAAGAAAGTGAAGAGGATATCAACATTATTGTTGAAATTGAATCTTTTTACAAGTTCAGTGACTGATACAATGAGTTTGGCGACAAATAACTCATTACATAAATACATGTAATTCGAATATTATATAAATAATGACTAAAGTTTTTCATACTTATTGTTAGGCCATTATTTACGCACTGAATTGACTACGGTTTTTTCGTTTGTCGAACATGACACGGAGCACACTGCGGGTGTGACCGGTCGACAGGTCACGCTTACTTCTCCATGGCACCTGATCCCTATTCTGATGTTTTAAGACATTCATGTTTGCTCTGCTTCCGATTTGAATTGTTTTAGTAAAATTTAGAGCTTGATTATTGTTCGTTCTCATAATATGTCATGTATCAATAGATAATTCAGAATTCAAAAGGAATTATTATTTTTCCACAATTGTCCTAAATATTTAATAATTTCTTGTTTCAGAGTAAGATTGATCATGATAATTCCATGATTCTGACAATCGTGACGTATATAGGGTGTGGTCTATCTATTATTGGATGTCTCATCACTGTTGTCATCTTTGAATTTTTCAGGTAAATTCTCCTATTCACTTTAACAGTTCCATATAATCTGTTCAATTTATACTCACTGGTGCCATCTTTCTGAAACCATTGCATCATTGAAAAATACCTTTCTTTTTATTATCTTTTCATTTAATTTAAGATTGAGGAAAGAAAGAATCAAGATTCACGAACAACTTGCAATCAGTATCATAATGGTTCAAATAATATATCTTATAGGGATAGACCGCACTGAGAATAAGGTACGAGGCAATAAGGATAAACTGCTCTTAAAATATCATTTCATACAAGATAATAATGTATAACAAACAAGTTCGAATTGTGCCTGCATGAAAAGGAATATCATTTTAATTACGATATTACTGATGATTTTTTTGCAGTATGCTTGTATGTCCATGGCGATATTACTACACTACTTTCTTCTGAGTATGTTTAGTTGGATGTTGATTGAGGGCTTCCATCTGTACGTTATGCTTGTGCAAGTGTTTAAAGCAAACAGGAATTTCAAAAAATACCTGGCGTTTGGCTGGGGTATGTTAAATACAAATATAAGAAGTTTTTTTAGCCAAAGTTGATGTGATTTGTGAATTGAAAAGACATACCGACAAAGATAATCATTGATGAAATTACCTTTTTAAACATGCAGGTTTACCTTTGGTGATAGTAGGAATATCGGCTGGGATATTTCATGATGAGTATGGTTCTAACACAGTGTAAGTGTAGGCCAAAAAGATCTTTTAGAAATTAACATGCATGTATTAAGTTAATTTTAATGATCTAATGGGAAAAAAAATCAAGGTAAAATGAATTCTTTTTTATCTGCAGATGCTGGTTAACTAGAAAAGTCTTGCTTGTGGCGTTTGTGCCTGCTGTGGGACTCTTAATTTTGGTAAAAAACTAATTCACTGAAGATAATTTTTGGAATATATTGCCCAACGTTTATATCGAAAGTTTTGGTGTTTTTTTTCAATTCATAATCTTTCTGTTTCTCTTCATAAGCTGAATACAATCGTTTTGTTCGTTGTGTTGAGGACTATGATGCGTTCGATTTCGGTGTCTGCAAAAATTGGAACAGACGAACGATCTAGCGTAAGGTAAGTATTGTGATTAATTACACCCAAATTTCGTAAATATGGTGACATCCAGAAGAAGAAAAAATTAACAAGAAGGACATCCGTTTTGTTTATTAACGTAAGGACTTAATTAAAGGCACATAATTTCTTATTTCAACTTTTTTGGTTTCAAGGTTAGAAAGTTCCCATCTTTCTCTTTTTCCAGGACTGGTCTAAAAGCAGCCGCTGTCTTACTTCCTATTCTCGGGCTGACTTGGATATTGGGATTTTTCTCTATTGACTCCAAGGACACGCTTGTCTTTACTTATCTTTTCACATTCCTTAACTCTCTTCAGGTATAAACTTGTGTTTTGATCTTTTTAAAAATCTTTCTCTTAGAGTTTCTTTGAATTTTTATACATGCCAAACTTGTTCTTGAATTCCCTTCTGACTACTCAGTATCTAAAATATTTATTTACTTTCAGGGTGTTTTCTTTTTCTTGTTCCATTGCTTGATGAGTACTGATGTAAGTAATTCTTACTGATGATACTAAGTTTAAAAATGTTCACGATTTATGTCTCTTAATTCACGTTTTCAAAAAAAAATCTTTCAATTTTGACTCACTGTAATCACACTGTAAATCTAGGTGAAGACTGCTTTTGAACGCAGATCACAACGGAAGAGCAGGTCTAGTCTGTCAGCAACTCTTGGCAAATCCAACAAAAAAGACAGATTAATAGACAACAGAAAGTCATCCTCGGTAGGTTCTCTTCTGTATTTAGAAATTCTGTCTATTTTGTAAAAAAAAAAAAAAAAAAAAAAAAAAGATTTGTATGTATTAAATTAAACAAAAACGTTTATATTAGGTTGTTCTTCAAAAGTATATTGGGAAAGTAGAATAGAGCAAGGCTAAAAGTAAAATTTCCATAGCAATTCGGAAACTGACAGAACGGCATTACCTGTAAAATATTTTTTGTAGACGGATACGTCTTTGACGGATGTGTCCCTCTCCCACAAATTAACTCCAACCACCAACAGATTTTCACAGATGGAGTCGAACTGGGATAATTATGGATACGACCATCCGACGGAATTTTTCACTCGCTCTTTTAGCGATGGCATCCCTTCTTGGAAAAATATCAACAATTTACGCGCGCTTCACACACATTATCAGACAGCAGACGACATTTATTCCAAACACGGTCTTCATCAGAGACAATTTGAACAGAGTAAAGAACAATCAATTGAAGACCTTTACAGCAAACCATTGAAAAGACGTGACAGAGAGAACCATGTTCATTTCAATGATGACATGGTATTAACGGAACGCAAACTCGGTACAATTAGTCCACCCGGAATGAAGCTGATGAACTTCGATAGTCCGTACACTACCATCGACAAAAACTGGTCAAAGAGTTTTCTGGCTGAAATTCAAGAAAAAGCTAATAATATCAAGTTAAGGAACAATATGGCGATTGAAAATGGTAAACTAGAGGTTTAGTTGAATGAATCACTGGTCAATCACTTGTTGCAACAAGCTGTAATCCAAAATATAGTCTTGTCTATTCGTATTAGAATTTGTTTGGATTTAGAAGAGTTGTTTCATCTACAGAAAACAAAACTATATATTCAGTGACAACAAAATTCAGATAAAAGGATGTGCTGATTTTTCTATCACCGGCTCACTTTGAAGATTTTAAGTTCATTTCAAATTTCAATTTCCTATTTCATGTTCATTCTATCCTAATGTCTTTAAAACATGTTTATTGTTTAATGCTCATTTACTTTGTCGTGTATTAAACTAAATAAAACTACAAAATGACTAATATTGAAGAGTGATTAATCACTGTTAAATAAGGCAAAAATACGATGCTGTAAGATCAATTGCTTTATATTGACTGGAAGTTTACATGTCTAAAACTGAAGCAATATTCGATGCAAATATATTTATTTATTTCATATGCTTTCATTACCATTAAAATAATCATGTCTTACATCATAATTGTGTATGTTTCCAACTATACATTTCTTTTAAATAATATATGATAAATGTTCATGTATCTAAAATATATCATTATTATCATATAACGCATTAACTTCATTAAATTAAAGATTTCTTTCATTCATGTTGTTTTCTTTGATTAAAAAAAAAGTTTTTCTATGCAAAGCTCTAGATACTAATGACGGATTTTTAGGACTTTTTTCGTATTGAGTATATTTGCATGTACAGATGTAGTTCGTTTTTCTTTTTCACATATGACATCTATTAAGCTTCACAGAATTAACTCAATGTTGTTTTCACATGCAGATGATATTTGGAGTACTGTACCTGATTTGAATTCAATTAATGATTAGAAGCAATCTAACTGCGTAAAAATACCCATAGGATGTGATCAGTATTTAGAGCTTCCTTAAAGCCAGAGCACATGCAGCCAAACGTTGCATCCAAAACAATTGCAAACGCCAAAATAAAAGAATGGAGACCTAACGGTAGGACTTTAGGCCTAGATGCATGGTCACCTGATTTTTACTATACTTAACCAGACTAGGACCAATTCGGGTCCACCTTAACTGCTTTGTTTCTCTTGAATATGCTTATATTCAACGGGTCATGCAGGGATATGACTCGATTGGAGAATAACTCCATTCTATTGTTTAATTTAACAAATAGTAATTCATCAAGAACATATGTCGTTGTCATCTAACTATTAATTGAACAATCATGACAAGAGGCACAGGCGGGTGTGATCGGTCGGCCGGGAGTGCTTACTCCTCCATGGCACGTGATCACACCTGTGAAATTTTACGTCAGTGTTTGCTCTGCTTATGATATGCATTACTATGGACTTATGAACTTGACACTTTCTGTTACCGCAATCTTTTTATTCTAAAGGTTTCATGTATCTGCTTTTAACGTACACGAAAACATATGTATCAAATTATTTTAAAAATTCTCCATACGTATGTCAGTGTTGCTATGTTTTTCTTTTGTCTAATTCACACAGTTCACAGGCGAGTTTCTTTGGAAAATTTAATGTATATAGGATCTCTGAGGATTTGTAGATTAGTCGATATGATTTTTATCCAACGAGTTGTGTGGGTTTATTTTAACCCTGAGCTTTGGCTAGGGGATAAAAACTCATAACTAGATGGATAAATGTCATATCCAACTACAAATCATGGGAGATTCCTTTTATCCCATTATTTAATACTTCACAACCAATGCTTTACACTGTTTTATATAGGACTTCATCACGCTAAAACCATGGGATAAAGTGGTAAACATGGCATATAAATAAATTTTTATGGCCATTATATAGTTAATTGACTATAATTAATTCTTGAAAACGATCAAAAATGCTTTCAGGACAATCTTTGTATATAAAAATTATTTTAGTGAATGCTGTTAATAAAAAATGACACCATGAAAACTCAGGATAAAGTTCCTTTAATGTTTTCTTTTAATTTAAAGGTTAAAGATGAAAAAGATATTTATTTTAAGATTTTTTTTATTAGATACATAATGCACTTGCAGATAGTATACATACAATGCGAATTTGATTCAAAATATAGACAAGTCAATTCATAAAACTTAAAGACAGACATTTTGATAAACTTGAAATACTTAAAATCAGTATTTCCACACTTAACATTAAATTACATTTTTTCTTTTTGGTTTTTGCACAGCAAAAAATACAAAGAAATTACTTAATTTTAAAATATTACAGACAGATGTTTCCTAATATCAAATATCAGTTTAATCATTAATGATTTTCTGGGGGAGCGAAGGGAGCCTGATAACTGAATTTTTGCAAAGGTAATTTTTTATATGGCATATAAATTAAAATGCCTTTAGGCAGAATAAATTAACTGTCTACAAAGCAACTTTTATATTCAAAATATATATATTAAAAAAAATTAGTAGACATATATTTAAAAATATACACATGCACTTAAACGAACAACGAAAATGTTCATAAAAAAAGTTATGGTCAGGTTAGATTAAAGATATGTATCTCATCTCTGAAAATATGGCAAAAAATATAAAAATGATTTCATTATGAATAAAGATGTATATAAAAACAATAAAAATTGATGGTATACACAAGTAACCGCAGATAAACACTTGAATGTGGAATGGGAGTTATTTCCCTTCTAATATGTGAACATTCAACCAGAATCCAACAAGTTAAAAAAAAAAAAAAAATCCAATAAATTTTTCTTTTTAGTGGTAAATATGCTGATATGTCATAAAATCTGGAATGTTTATGTATAAAAATATTTTTTAAAGGATAACTGATATTTTTGTAAATTATATTTTCAAAAGTTTACTGCACATAACCCTTCGGTAACACTTATCACATTTTTGTGTTCAACAAACAAATACATGTATTAAAAAAAAACACACACCATTTCACAACCACGCAATATACGAAAGATAAGTTTGCAGATAAAAAGACTCGTACTGAAATAACACAATGATAGTCACAAGTAAGTTGATATGCACAAAAGTTTTGAATGCTCATCACCACATTGAAATGTAAATACATGTACTTGTAGTTCATCTACAATTTTAATACAATTGCTAAGACAGGACTACATCTAGTCCTTCATAAAGGTACCAGGTAATCTAATCTGTAAGAATGGACAAAGATTTCAAAGATATGGATTTTCTCATGTTGTACAGGATATGCATTTCAGTGAATCGGATCACCGATAGCTGCTCTTGTCATACGACTGATCCATTATCCCCTTCATGTTGCTGTGTAGGTCTATCTCCTCCATGTCCACAGCATTGCGGTAATCTGTCAACTCCTTGGAGATTTTGATTCTGGTGTAGTTAGCCGAGAGGATGGACATGAATAACAACTGTGAAATAAAGAAACATAAAAAGATTAGAGATTAGAACCACTGATTTTTCACTTGAAATACCTCTTTCTGTCAAAGTATGAATCTTATTTCACTTCAACAGATTTACAACTTCTACAAATTTGGTTTAAATCCACCTTTAGATGTTGGAAAACATTATACTAGTACATGGAAAAATATTCTGAGTACCTACCATACCAATGACGATACATGCTGCCCCAGCCAAGGCTACACAGAACAGAGGACCTGCCTCAGCAAACTGAAATCAGACAATAAATGTAAGACAGTGAATTCTTCTTTTACAGTAAGCATTTTTTCTCTCTTTTTTACAATTAGGAAATTATCTACTATGTAGATTACAATTGGCAATCAGGAGATCTCATACGTCTGTGATTATTGACAAAACTAACAGGGCGACATTTTCCAGAAACTCTTAATTTCTTTTTAAAAATTAAATAAAATGTATTTTTTTGATAAATTTATTGAATATTTTCAAATTGCTAAACAAACTGAAAACCTCAAATCTTTTTCATTACTTATCAACTGATAAAATTACAAAACAATTGTGCAATTCTTTATGATTATTCTCTCACATTGTAAAACATGAATAACTAAATGTCTTTTAGGCAGTCATTTGGTATTTAAAATATATGTAGTTAATTTCATATATCTCAGTAAAGTTATATTTACCCTATCACAGAGGACCCTCAGCTCTACAGGGTTACAGATCTCATCTCTCCCCGGAGCAGCAACACCCAGAAATGGGTACGTGGAATTCCTGTAGATACCTGGATGGCAAAAATAAATTGTTAAATTTAAAATACATGTAATAATATGTGGTTTACATATACGTTTATTCAGGTTAAATCAAGGGTGTACTCTGTCTCTATTGCTAACAACCTCTGGTTTGTATGAAAGGCTACGGAAGACATTGACAACTGAGTTCAACTGACCATAACATTTAACACTTGAGTTTGAAGAAGTAAGTAAAAAAAATTAAGAACTGACCATAATGTTTGAGTCTGAAGCAGTAAGCCACAGTCTGGTAATTGTTGTGGTAAACTTCCTGGTTACAGATGGAGCCCAGCATGATGTACAGAAACACAGGAATGGTGGCCACCCCCAGGATCACCAGCCAGACTAAACTCAGCAGGAAGGACATCATCATAAACTGAAAGGAAATTGCATCATAAACTGAAAGGAAATATCATCATAAACTGAAAGGAAATTTTTTGATAATAAATCATGCCCTAGCAAGTAGCAGTCGGTAAAAGTCACATATAATGATTTATCTATAAGCATGATAAGAATAAAATTATGAATAATGAAATAAACTTACAAAACCAGCAGACACTTGTCCTCCCATAATGCATCTCTTCCCGGAGTATACATTTTGTCTGGTTGCTCCTGTTGCTAGGAAACCGAAAACCAACAGGACAATGGAGAACAGCGCCATCACTACAGCAATCACAATAAACACAATCTGTACCACAGACAGCCTAGAAAATCCAAAGAACGGAATTCAAATGTAAATCATGTATGAACCAAAAAATTTCTCATTCATTCTCCTTCAAGACCAAATGTTTTTTGAAGCACAAAAGCCTCTTCTACTAGATTTTAAAGCAATAAGATTTTAGCGATAAGATTTTTAATTCGAAAAAATAATCTGCAGGAAAATACTCTATTACAATTAAAATATTCAAATAAGAAAAGTTCTCTTTTAAATCAATTACAAATTTCACTTCACTGCTCATTAAAGAAAACACATAAAAGTACTTAATTATTTTAAAATGTATAATGAATTAGAGGGTAAAAAATGTTAACATAGATATATAAAGACTATTTTCTTTGTATGTCAACACATTAGTTTCTTTCAGAATATGGTTAAATCTGATTTAACAGGACTTTGAACATTGTTGAACCTATGAATTCACTCAAACATGCAGAATCCTTTTAGTCTTTAAGTAAGTGACATGTAACTTTAAAATGTGTCCCTTACCAAGTCACTGTAAACTGGAACAACCCCTCCATAACATTGATAATGATTATCTGTAATGCTCGGTACAGGGTGCCACAAAACACACCCACTCCCACAAACACAATGATGGTGGCCATCAGAGATGCAAAGGGCCAGTTCCCCAACTTTTTAAGTGTACCTTAAAATAAAAAATTATACAGTTATGATTGTCTGTGCATATACAAATTTACACATGAAAAGTAACTGAAATAGAGCTAACATTAAGGGGTAATTTTTAGTTCAAAAGATCTAATTTTAACATAAATCCTTTTTAAGACCTTTTTTCTAATCTGCTGCATACCAAAGACCTGATATCAGGGACTACTTGATTCCTGGTGCTACATAACATTTTTTTTCAAAGATTGTAAATAAAATTGTAGTATATTATAAATTTTCACAAAAACAGAAAGGGTGCTTGTACTGAAAAATTCACCTTCATACATATCATGCATATTACTACATAAAAATACATGTTTAACTATAAATGGTGAAAATATTACATTTACACTAGAAGTATCATGTATGTGTTAGTCAAAAATATGTGATGTTTTCCAGGCTTTTTTCATAATGTTTGATATTCTAATTCTATGTGCCAGGAAAATATCAGAGCCAGTGCCATTAAGAAAGCTGGAAATAATGCTCTCTCCGACTGGAGTTGATTTTCAATATTTATGAACCAAATTAAATGTAAAAGTTCAAACTCACATCTATAGTTCAAACTCACATTTATCAATAGCACAACAGTGCTTCTAGTATTTACCAGTATCGATGAAAAGAAAACATCACTCTACATTTCAAAACAGGACTAGTGCAGATTGTAAATGCACAAAAACAAATCTTGACAGTCAAATAAAATGTTTGCTTTGCAGTGTTCCAGCTAGGATCTGAAAATGGAGGGGTGCTAGAGAAGGGCACTTTTTCGCGAAGTCTGTTTGTCGCGAGCTTTTGTTACATTGGCATACTCAAATCAATATAAGGTACGTTTATTTGGTAAGTTTATTTTCATGATCAAACTTCATCGTATATCAATACAAGATGTATTTACAAAATTGATCAAGTGTGTAATTGAATATCCATATAAATGACTTTCCTCTGTTTACATAACGAAAATTCAAAAACCCTTTTATGACAAGATCACTGAATGTTGATCCACCCTATCCCCGGTATAATCAGACTGATACGAGGTCAAGGTCCCCACAAAACAGTTGTTCAATCTGTCTCGGAACTGAGGGGAATGATCGAACGTCCGTTTGCATTGAAGAGAGAGATATCTAGAGAGAGAGAGCAATCTTAGAAGAAAAAAAATATAAAAGAAGAGATGGAAATTTAATGCAAAGTCACACAAATGAATAAACACAACGATACTGAAAAAAGCAAGTTTCAGAACGATGCATTTATTTCCCGTGGACAAATAAGCAACGTATGAGGTATGTATAATAAAAAAGTCCAATAATGATATTGAAAGTATAAATAGTTCAGCTATTTTTAAGCTAGTTATTTATATTGAATGATTTGGACAGAACAATTCGACTTAAGCCCAGTAGAAGTTCATATTTATATGATCAACCGTATACGTGCATGGTATTAAGTACAATTTAACTTTAACAATTATTAAACACGAAAAGGTGAATATTTATAATCCCAAGCCCCAAGACTTGTACAATGCGATATATATTGCATACTTCGATGACACAAAGGTCGTAGACGTTCAGTTTTTTTGCATCCATGGATTCCTCAGAAGTTCAGTGTACTCTTGAGTTATATCAGCAAGAACATTGTGTATTTTGTATTATGGAGACATATACATAAACGATGCGTATACAGAAATGCGCTTTTTACATAATTTTCAGCAATATAATGTGGAATCTTTACTAAATTAAATATATATATTAACCACTGCAATCATTTCGCGATTTGTAATATGAATGCGAATATTTTCATGTTGTAAATATTGAATTAACCGGGTGGCAGTAAAAACAAAGTTTATACAACAAGACTAAATTTTGTATTCACTGTGCCATACGGTTAATTAAAAATTTACAATACGATAGTATTTAAAAAAAAATGTCTTGTGATCAAGGCTTGTTACACACAACTATAAATTAAGGTTTAACATTTGTTTACGCTAAACATGCAGTGAATATTAATTTAAAAAAAATTAACTTAAGAACTAATATTTTCAGCAAAAATAAAATAGTGTCCATTGGCCAAGGTCAGCTGCAGATCCTTATGTAAAATGTATCACCGATAGACCTATATAGCACTCTGACAGACGTAGTAACAAATCAATACATAGAATCTCATTTATTCTGCCTAAATAAATGGAGATTTGTGTGATTGTTGATAAATTTATTTTTAGAAAAATTGCGCATTTTGTTTTTAGATGATTAGCTTCCTTTTTTTCTAGAAGTTTTCTCACATCTCCTGTTATTGAAAGTACAATAGATCTTTAATAAATAAATTCATACATCATTAATTATAAAGATTTAATTTAAAAAAAAAAGAAATAATTTTGAATAATGCAGATCTTTCAAACTTCTCTTAAGCTTTGCTTGAGGTTTTTCAATTCTTCTAAAGTAAAATAACTTATGTACAATGATGAATGTATACAAATTTTGAATTTCTAGTGTTATTAAATTAAATTTGAAGTTGACTTGTATTGTTCCTTCTTAGATATGTTAAAGAACATATTTATAAAATATTTTTGGCAATATGGTTTGAATGTGTATTGTGTAGTTGATATGCCTCAGAATTCGATGCGAAGGGTATTGAAGAGGGAATTCTTAAAGACCCTTTCATATTCTCGACATCAAATTTTAAGGCATGCACTATCTTATGATTCTTTAAAATTCTCTTAATAAAGCACACTCAAGTTGGAAGGAGTAAAGTGGGTCAAAACAATAGCACGTGCTCCGATTGTTACAGATTCCAAAAATACTTCAGCACGCGCATCATGCTTAATCAGTTAGCATAAAAGAGAAAATTATCAGAAGCAAATGTGCTTATTTTTTTGCTTTACGCAAAAATTCTTCAAATTCCAGAACATGTTGACCTAAGTCGCAGATTATTGTGTATGTTGTGAAGAAATCGCATCCTTGACAATGTTCCAGCAGCTGAATTGTTGGTAAACATACGTGGCAGAATGCCCTTTGTATGATACTGACGGTGTCAGTCATTGACTTTCCTCGAAACTTTCAGCACATTATTATTTGACGTTTTTTTTTCTTTCAAAAAAGTTGCCTTCCATTCAGCCTCCTGCAGGAAAGTACATAATGTGGCTTCGCGGCTTTCTATCTAAGCCTTATAAAAAGCAGAAGCAATATTCAGGACCCCTACACAATTAAAACGAATAATTATGAATACATATGTTATATTAAAAGTTTAGATCAAAAGTTTAAACTGATCTATAACTATCTTAGTTATAGACAAGTTTAAACTTTAGATTTAAACTTTTAATGCAACACATATACATTTAAAACTGTATTATTTCCATCATGGTGAAAAATGTGGCTGAATGCCAAGCTAGGATGCATGTTCGGATATAAAAAATTGCGAGACTTATGCGAGATCAAGATGAGATCAGGTGCCATGGAGAGGTA
Organism: Saccostrea glomerata; assembly: GCA_003671525.1. Taxonomy (NCBI): domain Eukaryota; kingdom Metazoa; phylum Mollusca; class Bivalvia; order Ostreida; family Ostreidae; genus Saccostrea; species Saccostrea glomerata. The sequence continues at coordinate 110,997 of PRKT01000035.1, read as the reverse complement.
TCCCCTGCCGACCGGTCACACTAGTCGTGTGATCTCTGTCAAGATCAGATAATCGGAAAAATTCGTAGACAATTCACTGTGTAATTAATTGCTTAATAATAAGTATGCAAAACGTAGATACTCATAAAATAATTTCAATATTCATGCCTTTAACCTTTTCCGCTTTAAAGTTTAACCGATCGTCCATTAATTAGTCTTAGAGAATTTGTGTACTTTTTGCCAATTTTGAACTGAGAAGTCTTTTTGAGCGAACAAAACCGCAGAAAAATAAAGAAGAACAAGATGTGTTTGTGAAACACTATATGCACATGATGGTAACACAATTCTGAATTCGAAGTGGTATACAGCGGTATACAGTGGTTGACAGCGCAATAGTTATGGGCTAAGTTAAAGATGCATGAGAACAGGTAGCTGCAATAATGTAGCCCTCTCCGATTTTTTTTAATCTGATGTTTTCTGGAGAGGGCTACAATTCCATCGCATCTCCGTAATGGTGCAAATATTTTTTTTTAATAGGAGCGACTGCAGGCAAAATAAATTATTTTTACATTCAACTTACTTCTAATAAGACGAATTTTTTATTCACTGTCAACAGTAGACCCCGTTAAATGCGAAAAACTTGTAAAATAACTCTGCATGTTTCCTGGTAGTTTACTTCAGCAGCCATGACAGTTCACGCGTGACGTAATGAGACTTTCGCTTGAAATTTAGAACAACTGAATAAAGCAATTATCGGTGTTTATAAATGTATGTGCTGAATTTCATCACAAAAA